>CANSGD010001192.1:0-153301 GCA_947645195.1 Patellifolia procumbens
GAAAGCTCAGCGACAGACTGATGAGGTTCAGCCATGACTTAGTATGTTGCCTATGATAGGCCATGGTGTTGGCCCTGGAGGAAGTTTGGATTTTCTAGATAATTTGGTGAAGAAGATAATTGTGAAGATGATGAACAATGCTTCTGATTATGTCTCCATTGAAATATGCTTAGCTCCTACGAAAAATGGGATTCCATTGGACATGATACAAAAAGTTAAATACAAGACAATCAGTAATAAAAAGATGACAAATGGTGGAGATAAGGAGAAGAGGGAGCCACATGTATGTTCTACTGGGACCATGTGGGTCAGTGTGTATCAAATTTCATATTTGCGGGCACAATGTTTCTTTTCATATCTCCTCATTTGTCTCATCTCAAAATCTATGAAGCTTACTTCGGAGAAAAAATATCCTATGAAGTTCTTTTTCACAGAAAGTCAACACAAACTCATTATGCATTTCTAATTTAATCAAATCAAACTAACTTATGAGGAAGATGTAGTACCTCAATGCAATATTATTCTAAATTTTAGGGCTTTATCTAGGATTTTTCATCCTTATTTACATTTGTAAGTTTAACTTTGATTGTTATTTACCTTATAGGCTTTAAAGGACTTGATATTGGCACAATCATCTTACCTTATAATCAAATATCTATTTGACTTAGTTTTGAATCTCATTTTGTAATGAAAAAAATTGGTGAAAAAGTTTTGTGTATAAGACGGTTTGACCAGAACTTTCGATCGGTTTCATTTTCAATTAATGAATTTATGATTTCAGTTAATAAATTTCAGGTTTCAAGATCATTGTGTTTGTTTCTCTTATTTTCACCCTTATATTGTTTCACACAAGTTGATTGAGTTAAAATTGAAAAAACAAATTAGAAATAGTGGCACAGTGTATAGTACGGTGCCGTAAAATTCGTTTTGCGAGAAAGCTGATTAAAATTAAGCACTCAATTCAACCTCCGCACCCGTGTTCCGCACGTTTCAACAACCTTTTTCTCTGGAAAAAGTTTGACAGGTCGAGGGTGGCGGCCCGCTGATGGGTGAAATTTATTAACTCATAGAATTGCTTTTTGGTCCATTTTATTGCTTTTTCTTGGTGTTTCCTTACTTCTTACATCTATTTTCATCATCTCCATCCTATTTGGAGCTTTTCACTATTTTCTTTGATTTTCTCTCATTTTTCATGGTTTTCCCTTCTTATTTTACATATTCCATATGCTTTGGATTGTATTTTGCTTGTATATGACTAACATATAGGAAAAATATGAGTGCAAAGCAAGGAGGATTGGAAAGGAATGAGTTGGAGTCCAACCCAAATTAAGAAGGAAAGATAGAAAGAGAGAAAGGAGAGCCCAAGTCCAAGTACAAGGAAGTGGAGTGGAAGAAAGATAAAGAATAAAAATGAAAAGGAAGCCCAAGCCAAAAAGAAAGGAAAAAAAGAAGAGAAGCAAGCTTAGCAGGATCCCAGCAGATCGCCCGATCCACCCGGGGATCGCCCAAAGCCTCGCCCGATCAACATGGTGATCACCCGATCACAGTTGTGACTTTCCCCAGAGTTCCTGCCTCATGGTGATCGAGGCGATCACCATTATAGATCGCCCGATCACTACGGGTTTGCGGAAACGTCATTTATTTTCTTTTTTCCTTTTGCCCATAGTTGGGGGTTGTATAAATACTATCTTTTACTAAAACTTAGAAAGGAATTGTAAGTTACAAACTTGGAACCTTGAAGACCCTAGTTTTAGGGAGGGTTAGCCTCCATAGCTTAGTTTAGTAAAAAGTGAGAAAACTCAGAGAGATTGAAGATGGGAGATTTAGAGTGACAACTTGTATTCAAAGATTCAACAATCTATCAATGAGCATTTCTTACTCTATCTATTTCTTTATTGCTTTATTTTAATTGCTTTCATAGATTAATTATTCATGCTTAGTTTAATTATTTATGATCTATTTTGTTTAGTTTAATGTTAGATTAATGATTAGTATCCCATGATATTAGTTGTTGATTTCTCTAAACTTGTCATTCTTGTGTTGATGGAATAGTTTGTTGGTGAGGTTTGGGTGAAAACCCAATCTATAGTTGATTTGGCGTGTTTGAATATGAAATTAGGAGTTTAATTAGGCTTCTTAATTGATTAATGGCATGATTACTATTTGCTTGCATTCTAGTTGGCCACTTGGATGTTTGTTTTATTGATGCCTTAATCAAATCGAGAAAAGAGATTAAGGTTGACATTTATGCTATTATCTTACTTGATTACTCATGTGGGTGAGATTTGAGTGAGGGTTGTTTGGTTTGTTTTTGTGATTATCCCTTGGTTGCATGTTTGAGACCATGAGAGTGGCTTAATTATGTGATCTAGGTAGTTTTATGCACCCTTGAGAGGGGGCTTAGAGCTAGTTGAGAGACAATAACCTCAATTAGTTGTTAGTTTTACTACTCCATGTTTCATGAATTCCTAATCATGATTGGTTGGTGTTGGATCCCTTTCCTAATCCTATTTGATATTTAGGTACTTAGTTTTAGTTTTAGCGATTTTAGTTGGTAGTTGGCCTTTCGATTCCTTTTCGACTGTTTATCGTTAATTCACGTAAATGTTCCTTAAGTCCTTGTGGAAAAATGACTCTTCTTACCACTTTTAGTTTAGTGGTCTAGTTAGGTATTAGTTTGATTTTAGGGGATTAGTAACGACCCTAATTTTTCCTATATCACCCGCCGACAAGGCCAGGGGCTGTGGAAGATTGGCATCACCAAAGTTGATTTCAAAAAGCATCGCGCCAAGAAAGATCAATTTAGTCTGCAACAAGCGCAAGTTGTCTCTTGGTGCAGCACCCAAAATGGTATGGATCTATGGTCGCGACAAAAAGGAGCTTAGATCACTTTTGTCGATTAGCCATGAAAAACATTTTAAGGGATGGGATTTTTCCTCAATAACAGAGCAAATTGACTGGCCATGAAACAAGTTTGATTTCCACTTTTAGAAACCAAACAAAACAGAAAATTATCCATGGATTTTCAAAACCCTTGGTTAACAAGGATCAGATTCCATGGAAGAGGCTACAGGAGGAGACATAAAATTTTGGAAAGAAAGACCATTGACGGGGATTGATTTGAAGCTAGGTCGGTTGACTTTTAGAGATAAGGAAGAGGCATTCTCTCTAGAGATCTTTAGTTGTAGTATGTTACAATTTTTCTTTGTTTTTCTTTGCTAAGACTTAGTTCGCCAATGAATGTATATTGAAAACAGAATATGGAAACAATCAATGCAAAAAAGAGGACATAAAGAAAATGCAAAAGCAAAGAGTAGTAAATTCAAACTCGTCCCCTCCATGTTGAACCCCATTGTTAAGCACGTGCTTAGTGTCCCACATTCGAGAAAGAGGAGAAACAAATCCACTATATTAGCTTAGAAGTTATCTTTCTATCGCCATATGATTTGGGATGGAACCTCATTAAGTTTATAAGTGGATCCAATTGTTATCCCCCTCCTTGTTGGGTTGCCTGGACCCAAATCCCAATTCATCAGTTTTGGGTAATTGATTGCCTTTCGTGGGTCGAATTCGAGCCGAGTTAGAGTTGCTCCTCCTCTTGTGGTCCATTAACATTAGGACCGACTCTATAGTACCGAAGTGGCTAAGGAGGGAAGGCTATCGTTACTTTATTAGGATGATCTAAAGCTCCTCGATTTTAATCCTCCTCCCTCCTCTTCCTCAACCCGAATGGCGTCGAGGAAAATATCAGTCGGGACCCAATAGGCTATTATACAACAGGGAGCCTCGTACACTGCATGTTTCTCGGCAAGGCATATAAGGAAGGGGCAGAGGCATAGAGGCACTCAGTTCGAAAAACAGGTTCATTATTTATAATCCTGTTAACCCTATCGAATTTATTAAAGCAAGGAAAAAGTCAGAATGGGAAATCATACCTTGGTGAATTACACGAAGGAGATTCTCGCTCTCTTGACGCGCTCTGGCTTGACACACGAAGCAAAGGCTTCTTAAAGGAGAAAATTAGAGAGAGAAAGTAGAGGGTACGAAAGTGGTCGTAGGGAAAGAAATTTGATAGTTATATCTCACCTACCCTGAACGTGCCTCTCTAATGTGAACAGTCACCCAACATGGGAGTTCGTGCCAGGGAGTAGAAGGAGGTTTGTTTCAATACGGTATTTATATGGTTCAAACGCACAAAACGGTCAAATACGGTTGACCACCCAAAGTTGACTCAAAGAACCTTAAAAGCATTGACTTTAAAACGTTGTACTCCTGGACACTATGAAAATTCATTGTCTAATGACTTCCTGCCGGGGCACCTCGAACTCTTCAAAAGGATAAACCCTTTGGCCGAGTTACCTCGAGTAGATTCAAGGATATTCTTTGAATCCATACTTAGAAATATTTCAAGTATGCAAAGCCCTTCATAAGGCATCCCCTTTCGAGTAATTGAGTATTGAAGCTCAGTTAGCCCTTATCGAGCCACTCAAATCGTCAAGTGAATATTGGACTCAATTAGCCCTTACCAGGCCTTCTCGAAGTATCAAAATTAAGTATTGGACTCAATTAGCCTAACTTGGCACCTCGAAGAATTCAAGCCATCCAAGTAGGTGTTTATGTTTATATCGAACACCCTATAGAGGGCGTTCGAGATTTATCTTTGAACCCACTCAAGTGACGTTCGAATTCGTTATATAAACAACCAATGGTGGGTGTTTATAATTTTATATCGAACACCCTTAGGAGGGCGTTCGAGTTTTCATTGAACCTCTCAATAGAGGGCGTTCAAATTTTAAAGCCTCTCTATATGAGGGCGTTCGAATTTTAAAGCCTCTCTCTAATATGAGGGCGTTCGAATTTTAAGTCACTAAATAGTGGGCAAGTCTTTTTTAGGAGGGCGCTCGGAATTCTATGAGCTATTTCTCCTAGAGGAGGGCGTTCGAATTCTCATTAAACCTCTGAATTGAGGGGGCTCGAATTCTTGTGTGGTTCCTCTTGGAGAGTTCTCGAATTCTATGACCTAACCCAGCCGTAAAGGGATCTCAAAATTCATAAAGAAAAACATTAAGTGTGTCTAAGCCTTTAAAACACCTCCTAGGAGGACGCTCGAATTCTATGAGCTATTCTCTAGGGGGGCGTTAAGTCTCCTTAAAACACCTCTTAAGAGGACGTTAGAGAATTCTATGAGCTATTCTCCTGGGAGGGCGTTCGAATTCTCCTTAAAACACCTCCTAGGAGGAGGCCTTTCGAATTCTATGAGCTATTCTCTTAGGGCGTTCGAAGTACTCCTTAAAAACACCCTCCTAGGAGGACGCTCGAATTCCGTGGGCTATTCTCCTAGGAGGGCGTTGAATTCTCCTTAAGATCCCCCTGGGAGGACGCTCATTTTATGAGCTCTTCTCCTGGGAGGACGTTCGAATTAATGTTGAAACCCTCCAAGGAGAGCGTTGTTGCATTTAGTTCCTAACAGAGGGGCGTTGAGTGCATGACCAACCGCCCACCTGGTTGAGGACGCTCAAATTCTCATTAAGCTCCTGGGATGAGGGTGCTCGAGATTCTCGCGAACCCCACTTTGGGGCACGTCGAATTTTGCAGCCTTAGCAGACTATTCCACTCCATATCGCAATCTCATCATGATACGACACTACGACGCAGGGCGTGGGGCTCATGTTTAGGCCACTCCCAGTCATGGCCCACCTAACCGTTGAAATGACTAAAATACCCTCCGGGCAAAAATTACCATTTTACCCCTAAGGATCTCTCAGGCCAGGAAGTGCAGGCCTTCAGTCAGGCCCACCGACAAAAGGCTTTTTCATGACATCATCATCTTCACCAGATGACATCACCTCAGTACTACCTATAAATAACACTCTCTGATCATTCAGGTACGTTTTTCCACATATTACAGAGCATTCACTAGTACTTTTCTCTCGACTTCTGAGATCAGATGTGACTTAGCATCGGAGGCGATCCCGGGAACATCCCCGGGGTAGTTCACGGTGCTAGGTTTGCAGGTGGTCGGATTCGAAGACCTTGGACTTACTTGGTTACTACCCCTAGCTGGAAATTGGACTTCCCCGAATTATAAATTTACTGTGTTTCTTTGACCCGAAATAATAAGATTAGGAGAAGAGTTTATGATAGAATAGGAAAAATGATTGTTAAGTATTCATTGATATATGTAGCCTATTTATGCTACAAAACATATATAAAAGATATAAATCAAAATATTTAAGATAACTATAACATCTAAAAGATAATATTATGTTATCAATTCTATCCTAATAACATACAAGATAATATCTTCAAATATAATAGAAATGATATAATCATAGATATTAACCAAAGGAGAAGTACAATCTTGGACAATTACAATTGACGGCGAGCACGAGCAAGGTTGGTAACATTGATGTAACAAAGATGGTAGATGGAGTTTTGACTTTTGAGTGGTTGAGTAGGGTTGCCTGTGGTTTTGAAGAGAAGGGTCTTGACATGAATTTCATCACCATCTTCTAGGATAGATGGAGAAATTGGATGAAATTTGAAGAATAGTAGGATAAGGGTGGCAAGAATGTGTGTTGGTGTTGGATTGTATTTTTGTTGAACAATCATCTTTTAGGGAGAGATTTTTTTGAGGATTGTGACAATATAGTTGTCAATACTAATGAAATTTGAAAACCTTTTATTGTTTTTGTTTTAAAAATTGGTTTGATGAGGTCTAAGTAGAAAGTTTTGGTATTGACCATGAAATTGTTGAAAGAAAAGAGTTGATAGTGCGGTGTACTTTATGTAATGGATATCCATGGTGATGAGTTTGATTTAGCAAGAAAATTCAGAGAGAGTTTGAGTACAATAGGAGTTTAAACTGAGAGGATGAGAAAAAAAACTTATAAGTTTAGGGGAGGGCTTCTTCCATAATAATGGAGATTGTTATTAGATGGAAGGTTTGACAGTTTTGAATTGTACTACCACCATTAAGGAGGGATTCTTCTATTAATGAGAGTTTTGGGATGGTAGGTTTATTAGGGAGGTCTACAGGATGATGGCAGGTTTTGGGATCGGAGTAAGTTGTGACTACTGCCATTATTAGAGGTTTTGGCGGGTGAACAATCATTATTGAGGAGTTGGCTGGGTTGCGAGTGATAGGATCACTACCTCCATTGATGCATGATGGAAAGCGTTGAAAAGATCAAAAAGCTCTTGATACTCAAACTCACATTTGATTTTTTTTTCATGCTTTCCATCCCCCATGCTGGTGGTGATTGTATCACCCCCAACTCAACCATTTTCTCCCAATGATTGTTCAACCCTCCCCAAACTATATCAATGGCGCTAATGACAACACACTCTCAAAGTAGCCTTCATCGTCCTCTACAAACTCCAGTTTCCATCAATGACGGTATATTAAAAACTCCCACTTTTCGTCAATGATGGTAGATTAAACTCTTCACTATCACCCCACTAATGTTAAAATCTTTGGTGACCCCTTAAAACAAGCTTCTACATCCTCTTCTTTCACCTTTAATGTAGGCACTTCGGTCCTCAAATTTGCGCTATCAAATCTCCCCTCTCCCTATTGTAATCTCTGTTAAAGAAATAACCTTGCTATTTTTTTTCTTTCCTCCCCAATGCTGCATACTTCATCTCCTATGACATGACCACTACTGTCCTCCCTCTATGATCAAGGACCAGATGTTCATGTGCTTTTTAATATCTATGATTCTCAAAGATTGCACTCCGTCGGTCGTACATATTGTGGGGGCATGATGGAGATAATCAAAGTATAGCATTAACCAAGCGTTATCTTGAGTGATACTATAATCTCTTATGAATATTTTTGATATTATATATTTTACATATTATCTTACGTTATCTCTTATATTGTTATCTTTAATTTCTCTCTAATATCTTAGATACTACGTACTTTTGTACTATAAATATAGTATACCTTCAAGCAATGCATTTAATAATTATTTTTCCTATTCAAAAAAAAAAAAACTCTTAATACCATGGTAAGATTAGGAGAAGAGAGTAGATGAATATAATTGTGAAAATGATTGTTAAATATTCATTGATATATACCCCCTATTTATACTACAAAACAATATATAAAAGATATATGTTGAGTATTCATTGATATATATAGCCTACTTATACTAAAATAATATATAAACGATATACGTAAAAATCATTAAGATAGCTATAATATCCTAAAGATATTATTATGTTATCAATTCTATCCTATTAAAATACAAGATAATATCTTCAAATATAATCGAAATGAGATAATCATAGATATTAATATTATCTCTAATAGATAGGAGGGAAGGAAAGGAAGATGGCCAAAATCCGTTGGAAAGATATGGAAGAATTAATTTGTAAATTCCTCACTTCATCAATGGAGAGACTTGGATTGAAAATTCAATCTTTTTTTCAATTCCTCTCCTCCCTTTCTCTTTCCTCCCCTTCCCTTCCCTTCCTTTCCTTCCCTTTTTTTCCCAACGTACTTTAAGAGATTAAACTAGTGTATATGTAAACCAAGGTAGTTTATTGGAAGAAAATTGTTTATACATGAAATAAAGTATGTACATCAATAAGTAGCATTATATCTTACTTTATTTAGACTTTATGCACATGTTCCTACCAACTACTAAGGACTCATTGGCTGACATGATGCAGTCATCTTGTTCCTCATATTAAGTGATTCATCTTCTTGGAAGTGGAGTAGCTTGAAGGGGTGAGCTTTTTGCAATGTGACCCCAAACTTCTCCTCCATATCTATATCTTCTGGACTTGTCCCATTACCATACTTCCAATTGAATGAATGAACAAGAGTGGCCAACATTAAATGTGTCATCCTATAAGCCAAGGGCATTCCAGGACACACTCTTCTTCCCGATCCAAAGGGTATGAGTTTGAAATCTCGTCCTTTAACATCAATTTCCATTTCTAAGAATCTTTCGGGAGAAAATGATTCCGGATTTGACCACACACTTGGATTACGACCAATTGACCATATATTCACCCAAATAGTTGAGTTTTTTGGCACTAAATAGTTGCCTAATAGTACATCTTTTTGCGCCTTGTGAGGAACCAAAAAAGGGCCTGGTGGGTGCAATCTTAATGTTTCTTTTATTATTGCCTGAATATATGGTAATTTGGAAATATATGATTCTTGCATAAAATTATCTTTGCCAAGTACTTGGTCTACCTCAATTTGAGCCTTTTCCATCTTTTCAGGGTGGCGTAGTAGTTCTGTCATTGCCCACTCTAATGTGATAGATGTCGTATCCGTTCCCGCCATAAATAAGTCCTGATGAAATAAAACTGATTACGTTATAGAAAAACAATAAGACATTTTGTATTTTGTAGAAAAGATATTCCAATTCTATGGACCAAGCTTGATTGCAACATTATTTAAGCCTACAAATATTATTGAAGCTAAATTATGTGCCTCATAATATCTGTACCATATGTGATATGTGTGCGTGTGCCACCCTGTCATTTATTTTTGTAAATTTTGTCAAAAGACTTTATAAGTTACAATTTTTAAAAAAACACCTTATATAATTTATTTTGTGAAAAAGCACCTTATATGTTATTATGCATCAAATTACACATCTTGTTGTCATATTTTAGTAAAAAAGGTCAACTTTTGGGTCATTGATTCTCTTTTCTTCCCTCCATTTTCATGCGTCGAAATTCGGACTAACATTTTTAGTTGATATGTACGACTTTCATACACAAAGAGGGGGGACTTACCCGAAAGTTAACTTTTTGGCCTAAATATGATAATAAGGTATTTAAATTGAAATAATGATATATAAGGTGTTTTCTCACAAAAAATATTTAAAAAAGTATTTTTCCACAAAACTAATACTACTACATATAAGGTATAATCTAACCAAATTTCCTTTATTTTTATTGGTTGATATTAGTATTTTGGCTACAACGTTTTTTTTTCCAATTTTGATTGATTAATTCTACAATAAAATAACATCAACTGACGAGAAAACTAGGGGCAATGAGCAGACATGTAAAGACAAATGATTTTCATTGGCATTTTAGTTGATTGCTTTTATTGAGCCAACTAACTTGATGAGATAGTAGAACATAAACACGTTTTTATAACGTGTTGTAAATTAATCACTAGTATTAGTCCTGGTGATGTTTCGGAGTTTTCGTACTTTACAAATGTGAAAAATATCATTTTAGAAATAAACACATATAAATATGGAAATCAAAAATTGCAACATAATTATTGATTTTCATCCATTTATCATTATTGATTTTGATAAAAGTAACAATAATGTTGTGGTGGAGGAATGGTTAGAGCTCTCTTTTCTTATACTTGAGGTTTCAGGTTCGAACCTTGGCATTGAAAACTTTTTTTAATATATGACAATGAAGTAAATAGATTGCTATTGAAAGAGGGATGGTGACACGTGGCAGATTATAACTCTTAAATATCTTTTAATATATATATAGATAGATAGATGTGATGTGAATTACTATTCAACATAAATTATGTTCAAGCTAGCTTGGTGTAGTGAAAGTATTGACAAAAACGCTGAAAGTAAGATTGGATACCACAAGTTCACAACCTTCAAGTTGATTTTGACATATTGCCTCCCATTAATTATTATTTTATGTAGCAAGCTAGCTTGGTATAATTGGTTGAATATTTACCTTTTAATCTTAGAGTAATAAGATCATATCTTTTTAATTGAAAGTGGCTATTTTTTTATTTTTTTCCTACTTTCAAATATCTCACCCTCAAATAGTAAATTAAGGGAGCATATAGAATTGAGATTTTGGATAAAGTTGTTTTTCTTTCCGATTCAAAAAATTCTTCTCCTTACATGGTTCCATATGAGGTCCAATAACTTATAATATCACCCATGCCTAATCCACCTAATCCCCTTTCTTCTAGATAATGTTAGCTTCACCGTCGAATAAAAGTATAACTTTTACATCACAGCCTGCGGTTTTTATATATTATCCTTAATTCAAAGCTAGAAATTAAAGACGTTGTAAAGTCATTAACATTTTATGCCCATCATTCACCATTTATCTTACTTTATCTTCATGCACCAATTAAAAATTTTCATCCTTCATGCGGATACTTCACTATAGAAAATACACTTTTAAAGAGCTATGATATGAGCTATGACACATGGCAAGTCCAAATTTTATGATAACTTATATTTGAAAATATCAATTTTTTTATCTATTAATATGAAATTAAAAATATTAAACGCATTAAAACTTTTAGAAAAGTAAGAAAGCTATATACTCATTAGTATTTGAAAACAAATTTTTGTAAACATATTAGCTAAATTACAAAATTAACCAACAATTGATATAGCATAATATGCTTTGTATTATAGCTAATACTACGTGCCTCTGCATGTTCTTGGTTGGTACACTTGTATAGTAATTACTATTCATCAAATATTTTTTACGATATGTTCTTTCTTATATTATAAAGTTACATATAAGAAAAGAAAACATAATTAAGTTGGATATTTGATTCAACTTAACGTATTTTATTATAATATCAATTTTTTTATTTTTTATACTTATATATAGCTAAACTCGGTAAGACTTAAAGTAGTGCATCAAATAATACGCAAACAAGAAATATAGCAACTAAAAATTCAAAGAAAGTACAAATTATAAAAGGTCAAAATTAATTGAAAAAAGGTAGTTGATGTATGACTATCTTACCGCGAGCATATGTTTGACGTCGTCAAGGCTCAATTCTTCATCCTTAACAAGTTTAAGTAGAGTGCCTAGAACATCATCCTTATCATCCATTAACTTATTTTTCAGCCTTTCATCGATGATTTTCTCGAAGATTTCGATCAACTTATTCATGTAAAATTTTCTCCTTCTAAACACTCCTTGCAAATCCAAATACTTCACTAACGGGAAAAAATCCGACACATTAGGCCTTGCGCCATCTTCCAAAATATGTGAAAAAATATCCTTAAACTCTTGTGAATTCGAAGAAGCATGACTAGCTAAATCCATTGAAAAAAAGGTGTTACATAACAAGCTTAGCGTGGTAGTGAATCCTGCCTGACCAATATCAACGGATACACCTTTTTCACAACATTGTCTTATATATCTAACTAGCTCTTTCACCTTGATTTGTCGTAAATCTTGACTTAAATCAAGACGTTGAGTAGTAAACAATTGGATAGTAGCAATTTTTCGAAGGTCTCGCCATTTTGGACCTACAGGGAGCCAAACCATTGAGAATTTATTGTGATTTAGAGCCCTTCCAGCATCTCGGACTGGCCTACTAGAAAGAGCTAGGTCGTGTTTAAGAAACATTTCTTCAGCAATTTCGGGGGATGATATTACAATTGTAGTGATGCTCCCGAGCTTGAGAGACATTATCGGGCCAAATGTTTTGGCAAGCTCGGCAACTGCCTGATGAGGCTTGTTGCCGAGCTTGTGGATGTTGCCTATGATAGGCCATGGCTTTGGTCCTGGAGGCAGTTTGGATTTGCTGAACAACTTTGAGAAGAGGATGGTGAGCACGATGATGGGAAGGATTAATAGCAATGGTGTGGTATAGTATTCCATTTGATGAAGGTGATTTGGTACAATTTGGAGCTACTTGGGGGAATGAAATACAAGGAAAGTGATATAGCGATTGGTTTATTGACTTTTGGGGGATCTACGTTCTTGCTACTCCGTTGCACAAAGCAAAGTCCTCACGCCACTTAATATGTCATCTAAATTAACTATGCCACCTAAGATGCCACCTAAGTAAAATTAAAGAATAATGTAAGAATTTGAGTTTTTTATTTTATGATAAAATCTATTAACTTAATAAAGAATAGCACACAATCTACCCAAGAGATTTGCTGAAGAAAATTCTTCTTAAACACGGTGGATAAAATATACTAATTCTATTAACTTGGTTTTAATGCATCAGGAAACAACTAAGGAAGAGATTAAATAAAATAGACCGTTTATTTACAACTTCGACAATTAGTGGAACAATTTAACTGACCAATTCATTAGGTACATCTTGGTGTACTAGAATTACGTATGCCCAAGAGACAATCTCATTATCTAACTCATTTATATATGTGGAGAAAGAAAAGAATAAAATAATGAGATTGTGTCCTAGAAGTACATATCTCTCTATGTACTCTAAGGTGTACATTATAAGTCTTCATTCAACTGTAGCTAGTAACATAAAGTGCAACTCAAACATATAAAGAGGGTGTATAGTATAGAGCCAAATCACGTTTATATTTTAGCGCCTTTTTCTAATAACTTATAATATTTCCTTTAGTTGCCGTAAAAAAAATGTTCATAATATTTTTATTTTAGATGCTTGGGATCTTATATCTATAACTCTTTATTTACCTTAGGCTAACATTTATTATCACGTATATGGTTGTTCAAACTTGTTCGTTAAGAGGATCAATTAAAATATTGGTGTCTAACAATTTATGGTGCAAGCAAACTGTTGGAAAACAATCACAATGTGTTAACACGTAGCAAGTGGAAGCAAACAAGGAAGAAGAAGAAAGCAACGTGAAGATATAGCACAACTCGCGGAGAGCTTGCGACACGCGAAATTTTGCCGCAAGCAGCCCGCGAGTCGCGGCCCATACCGCAGGTCACGGGGCGCGATGTGGTTCGCGGTTCGCGAGCTCCTGCTGCGTGCACGCGAAGGCGATTTCAGTGTTTATTTTCTTGTTTATCTTGTTGCTTTATTTATTTTATTTGTTATCTTTTTTCTATCCTTTTTCCTATTTACTAGAGGTTGATGTATTTAGGAAAGAAGATAGATTTTGGTAGGTAATCTTTTAGGAATTTGACTTGGAGAGCAAGTACTTTTCCTAAAAGGTTTAGGGTTGCGTTTAGCTATAAATAGGGGAGTCTTTTAGGCTAAACATAACAAAAAAACATTTTGAGGGATTATATTATTGTTGTGAGGTTGAATACAATCAATACAATATTATTTTGTGGGGAGGAAATTCAAGTTTCCTCGTTAAACACTTGTCTATATTCTCCTTAATTTCTTGTCATACTTTGCATTACAATTCTGTTTTGTGAGGGAGACCCTTATTCTTTTGTGCACATCGATTCTAGTAACCTTACGCCCACGCTTCCGTTACAACAATTGGCATCAAGAGCTTTGGTTAGTTTCGTGCAATGGAAGATTTAAAGACTAAATACAAAGTATAGATTTGTTTGATGGAAAAACTAATTATTCCTTGTGGCAAAGTACGATCAAGGATCTTCTTATTCATCAAGGTCTTCATAAAACCTTGTTGGACAAGAAACCTCACGAGATGGATAATAACAAGTGGGAGGATATGCAACTTTGAGCTACTAGCACGATTCGATTATCCCTTGCACCGGAAATGAAGTACAACGTGTTGGATGAAACGAATCCAAAAGATTTGTAGGACAATTGATGAAGATGTATGTGTCAAAGTCATTGGCAAATAAGTTGCTCTTAAAGAAAGATCTTTACGCTCTCCGGATGGAGGATGGGACATCGCTACAAGATCATCTAAACAAGTTCAATGGCTTGATCACCCAATTAGCGAGTTTGGATGTGAAAATTGAGGATGAGGACAAGGCAATACTTTTGTTGGCGTCTCTTCCTAAGAAGTATAACCCTGTGATTACGAGTTTTCTTGTTGGGAAGACTATTATTGCTTTGGACGATACTGTGGTGGCCCTAATCGAGGTGGAGAGGTTCATTATGAGGAAAGGGGGATCATCAAACTATGAAAGAGCGAGGTTGGTAGCCGAAGGAAGCAAGAGAAAGGGCAAGAAGAAGGCAAACAACACCAACATCAAGTGCTGGTACTGTGATGGACACATTCAAACGAAGTGTTTCTAAGTACAAAGAGGACTTGAAGGCATTGAAGAGTGTGAGGGGTGGTGTGGCTTCTATTGCTATTAATGAGGAGGATATGTGTAACATCCCGTCCTTTAACAGTAAATAAAATAAAGATAAACTAAAATAAAATGAAATAAACTAATAAATAAAGGGTCAGTGGCAGCGGAAATACCACTGGGTCGGAAATGTTATTCTAAAACACGAAATAGAATAATAATCCCAAATCAAAATAATCCTCAAATAATTAAGGAAATGAGGTCCCATACCCTCATTCCACAAAAACATACTAAAATCCCAAAATAACGCATCAAACCATAAATCCAAACTAGAGCATAATCCAAAAAATAAGAACATCCATGACAAAACTACTTAAGACCCACTAGGAAGGTGGTCTTAATCTTCCTATCATAGTGCTCATCTACAACTACTAGGACCATGTCCTTCCTCACAGGACCATGTCTCACAGCCCAATCCAGACAGTAACGATCCTAAAGTTCCACATCTGCAAAGATATACAACAAAAATCCACAATCAGTGGGGACTAACTAACAGCTCTCCCATTCCAATCAGGATTCAATTAACAATTTAAAGTATGAAGAATAAAGTCAGGCATACACAGTAAACATACAAAGCATAAAGAAAACATACAATATGCAAAGTAGGAGACTATAAGACAAGAGCAACATTAATAGTCATCAAGAAGGATAAGTATAAAAGTTTCCATAAATAGATCGTCAAAAGAAAAAGAGACTTCAAAATAGTAAGTGAAATCAATAAAGAAATCATCAAATGAAATAATATGAGTGAGATGAACGCTAGTGACCCGCAGCCCACTTCCTAAGAGTATGTCAGATTGCAACCTCCAAAACGGCCTATGGGTTACGTTCCCTACCGTCTGTGTCTAAGAATGGCCAAACTCCCGATGCAGGATAGTACGCGCAGTACCTCCTGACCTCTCGGACGACAACATATCCTAAGTTTCTCCAATGTAGGGTAGCACCCTGCTCAGTGCCCCCTCACCTCTCGGAGTGCATGTTCAGTATCTTTGGGATAAAATAATCCCTTAGACTACTCAACTCAAAGTTAAACAATTAAACCAAATAAGTTCTTCAAAACTCAAATATTCAACAAACATCAAACATTCTTCAAATATTCTTCAAACCATCAAATACTTCAAATATACTTCAAATACTTCAAACACTTCAAATACTTCAAATAGAAATAAAATCATAATTCTTCAAATAAATACTTCAAATACTTCAAATATAAATAAAATCATACTTCTTCAAATAAATACTTCAAATACTTCAAATAGAAATAAAAATCATAATTCTTCTAATAAATACTTCAAAATCAATTCTTCAAAATAAAGTAATTAAATCAAATGCTCTTCAAAACAAGGTTTAGAAAACATATATATTAAAACTCCTTCAAATCCCAATTTAAATATCAATCCATCAAAGTCGTTATCTGAGTTTGGGTACGAGGTTGATTATACATTTTAATTATAAATCTTCTCCTTACATAACTCTTGGCGAAATAATGCTAAGGACAGTATTATTCTCCCCCGAGAATTACGACGTCGATAACTCAAATTTATAAAAGTACTAAATGCGGTTTCACAATAACATACAACACCACATTACAAGAATTAAATCATTCAACCATACTTCCAACATTTAATGCAACAAAACTGCAGTAAAAAAAATAAAATACTACAACAGTGCTGCCAATACCCAACAAGACAAAGCAGTAGGCCAAAAAGAAAAAAGGAGGAGCAGCACTGGGTCGCGGGCCGCGACCCAGCTCGCGGGCCGTGATCGGGCCTCGCGAGGGGCGGCGACGCTGCTCGCGGGTCGCGAGCGGCTACTGCCCTCTTCTTCGTCCGTTTTTGGTATTTACGAAATAAATTAAATTTACATCAAACATGCTCTCAATACTCATGGAAAAATTTAAATATAACCATAACATCAAATTAGGCATGCTCGAAATTAATACTTCAAAGAATTAAAGAAAAAAATAATTACAAGTCGCTTAGCTCATAAAATTCCAATTATGAACATGCTCAAAACATAAATATTCAAATCCATTTAACCCAACAAAAATTCCAGCAATTTAATAATCAAAATAAACCATTTAAAAACATTAAATAACAATCCCAAAAGCATATACATCAAACTATAAGAATTAGGGCATTCTTAGAAGTCAAGAACTACTCAATTAAATTCATTCACTTCACGAAATTAAATTCCAGCAATATTAAAATAAATAAAAAGGCTTAAAGAACAACTAAAAATATGCTAAATCATAATCCAAGTTACCATAACAATTCTATCATCAAATACACTTCAACTAAAACATCAAAAACAATAATTTCATAATTTAAAATGAATTACAGAATTAATAAAATAAATAAAATCATGAATTAAACATACTAATCAATGAAGTAAACAAAAAGTAACAACCCTAACATGATACTACTCAATACTAACCATTCTAACATCATAAACAACAATTTTAAGTACTCTAAACATGAAATAAAACAATAAAACAACCTAACATGAATTCTGATAAAATAATAATACTAACATCGTAGATCTAACATTTAAAACACATCCTAACATGATTCTAACATACTTAAACAATTAATTAAATACTAAAGTACTAGAAGGGATGTTAGTTACCTCGATCTACCCAAAGAGTAATGAAAACCGAAAAATAAGAGTAAAGAAATGGCCTAGAAAATCACCACTTGAGAGAAATACCAAGAGAAAATAAAACCCGAACTTGAGTCTTGAATTAATGCTTGAATAAGAATTTTTAGGTCACTAGGAAGTAGGAAATTGTGAAGAACAAGTGGAAAAACCTTTCCCTTTTTTTTCTTTGTAATAGGCGTGTGATAGGGGGATTAGGAGGGGTGTTTAATTGTTGTAATTTAAGTGTTAGGACAGCAAATAAGAGAATAGAAGTAAGAATAAAAAGTGACCAAAATAAGGAGGAAGAATAAGGGAGAAAGGGTTCTCATTGGTGGAAGAGATTCTACCCAAAAATAAAATAGGCAAGCTATAAAATTCAAACAAAATCCCCCCTTCCAAGCTCCCTTTGGCCGGCCACCCTTAAACACACAACCAAGTGGGTCGGCCCACTTAAACGGTAAATGGAACCTTCAATTAGTTTAGCCCAATCAATAAAATAACAAGGCTCCAACTAAAAATAAATACTAAGTACCAACACTACAAAAATATAAATAAGAATACTACCTCTATAAGAATATAAAAATTCAAATAATCACAACACATTAATCATAAACATTTAATCACAACAAATAATTATAAACACTCAATACTTAAGAAAATAATAATAAGTTATATATAAATTTAGTTTTCAAATATAAACATATATAATTATACACAACACACTCAAATAATTATATATATATATAAAGAATATATAAATAATAAAGGATATAAATAAATATAACGTAATAAATAAATAATTAACGCGCGAAATTTCTAGTGAAATTACGGGGTGTTACAATCTCCCCTCCTTAAGAGAAATTTCGTCCTCGAAACTTGAAATAACAAGAAAAGTACCTGGAACGAATAACTCAGGGTACTTAAGTCTCATAGACTCTTCAGTTTCCCATGTAGGCTCCTCGTACTTCTGACTCCTCCAAAGTACTTTGACTAAAGGGATCACCTTCCTCCTCAAGGCACGGTTCTGACGATCCAAGATACGAACCTGTCGTTCCTCAAAGGTCAAATTCGGTTCAAGAGAGACTGACTCAACGGGGATGATGTGTGTAGGATCACTACGATACCTCCTCAACTGAGAAACATGGAACACATCATGAACTTTAGACAAATCGGGCGGCATAGCCAAACGGTACGCAACCTCCCCAATTCTCTCAAGAATCTCATAGGGACCCACATACTTAGGGCTCAGCTTCCCTCTCTGCCCAAATCTCATCACACCCTTCATCGGGGATACCTTCAGCAAGACTTTATAACCAACAGAATACGAAATAAGCTTGCGGCGAAGATCGGCATATGACTTCTGTCTATCCTGAGCAGCTTTCATCTTTGCCTGAATCACCTTAATCTGCTCCACCGTATCCTGAATCAATTCTGGCCCCAAAACCAAAGAATCACTGATGTCGCTCCAACAAGTAGGACTACGACACTTACGACCATAAAGGGCCTCATAGGGAGCCATCTGAATGCTGGCATGGTAGCTATTATTGTAGGAGAACTCTACTAAGCTCAACGATTTAAGCCAAGACTGCTGAAATTCCAGAGCACAAGCACAGAGCATGTCCTCCAAAGTCTGAACAGTTATCTCCGTCTGTCCATCAGTAGCAGCATGAAAAGCGGTACTCAACTTCAACTTGGTACCAAATCAGAGAAATGTGCAAAATTCCAATTTAGGGTTTATGTAGGTTTAATGAAATGAAGTAATTGATGTTGTTTGTTGTGGTGATTCTGCAGTGGCGTGGTGAATTCCCCTCTCTCAATACCAGGTTGCTTGGAAGATGAAGGTGTAAAGAGGGTAAATGAGAAGGCTGTATCTTTTCAAACCCAAAAGGGCATTTTTGTCTTTTCACATTACAAGTAAATATGGAGGGAAGTCTAATTAGAGTTAACAGAGTTACTAATATTCCGTTAACTGGTGGTGTTTTAAAAAAAATGAGTCTTAATAGGTGGTTTTTTATAATAAAATGTTTATTAGGTGGTTAAGTCAAAAAAAGTGTCTTTATTAGGTGGTTTTTGTCAATTTTTCCAAATAAATATAACGTAATAAATAAATAATTTACGCGCGAAATTTCTAGTGAAATTACGAGGTGTTACAATATGTGTCTCATGGTGGAAGAATCAAAAGGTCATGAGGAGGAAATGATCTTAGATTCGGGATGTTCCCAACACATGTGTTCTAGGAAAGAGTGGTTTAGTTCCTATGAGCATGTTGAGGGGTTACATGTCTCTTTGCCTAGTGGAGAGGAGGTGAAGATTGAGGGGGTCGGTGTTGTGGAGATCAAGCTCCAAAACGGCCAAGTTGCAACTTTAGCGTTTATTTTCTTTTTTATCTTGTTGCTTTACTTATTTTATTTATTATCTTTTTGTTAACTTTTTTCTATCCTTTTTCCTACTCCCTCCGTCCCCAAATAGATTTCCCATTTGCTTTTTGCACAGTCTTCAATGTACAACTTTGACCGTTAATATATTTATTTGTGTGTTAATAAAAATTATAAAAAGTTGATATTTGGAATGTACACATTAACACGAACCTAACAAGATCCATCATAACTATTATTAATATTATATAATAGTGAGAATTTATGGTCAAAGTTTACAAAGTTTGACTTAGAATAAATCAAATGGGAAATCTATTGGGGGACGGAGGGAGTATTTACTAGAGGTTGATGTTTTAGGAAATAAGATAGATTTTGGTAGGTAATCTTTTAGGAATTAGACTTGGAGAGCAAGTATTTTTCCTAAAAGGTTTAGGGTTGTGTTTAGCTATAAATAGGGGAGTCTTTTAGACTAAACATAACAAAAAAAAAACACATTGAGGGATTCTATTATTGTTGTGAGGTTGAATACAATTAATACAATATTATTTTGAGTGGAGGAAATTCAAATTTCCTCGTTAAACACTTGTCTATATTGTACTTAATTTCTTGTCATACTTTCCATTACAATTCTATTTTGTAAGGAAGAGTCTTATTCTTTTCTGCACATCCTAGTAACCTTACGGCTATGTTACTCCGACACCTTCATTAACCTCAAAAATCGGGTGTCGTGTCCGACACGACACTTCACTTGGATACTTCATTTTAAACTAAAAACTTGAATTTTTTCTACAAAATAGCCGTGTCGGACACTTGGACACACGTATCCGAGTAGACACTCAATCCGTGTCTGAGTAACATAGCCTTACGGCCACGCTTCCGTTATAACAGAAACTCAATACAACAAAGATAAAAGAGTCCTAATGAGGAAGAAACTCACATAAGGCAAAACATAAAAATTAGGAAAATCTCCTATTTCTACTATAATTACTAGGGAAGATTTCTAAAGTGATTTGGCAGCTAGGTCAAACTAAACATACGTACTGACCTCCCTTAAATTGCGGCATGTATATTAGGAATTCTTCATTTGGAGAGTAAAAATCATAATGACTCTTTATGGTTCTCTAAGCATTCCAGGCTTCCAGCAACGCTCCAACCCGAACAAAACATATTTCTCTAGATTCGTTTTCTCATGCACCACACTCTTAGCTTGTGTGTCTTGGTCACCTTGTTCTTTCGAAGGTTGCACTCGCGGAGGAGAGCGCGACTTTACCTGCACGGTTCTCCTTCAAAATCACAAGCATAATATTACCATACTTTCGCTGAACAACACTCTTTATGAAGTGCACCTCATCTCTTGTTTATCCACCTTTGCCATGCATGTTGCTCGTGGTGCATATTGTCCCATAATTTGCCCCCTCTAATATCGTAGCACTCAACTACTTTCTAACCAATCTTGAACACAACATTGTAACCTGACTTGTTGAGTTGACTAATTGAGATCGAGTTCTTTTTCAGGTTAAGGATAAACGTGATTGCTTCAACTCTAACTTGTCCCACGAGCAAGCTTCGCCCTCACATCTCCATTGCCTCGAACCTTCATTGGTCTACCATCTGCAAAATACTACTTTCCCAAACTTCTCAGACTTCACGTCAAGACATATATAATTTCCTATATACAACTCTGCTAGTATAAGGAAGTTAACATTCCTCCACATATACATAGATACTTGGCCAAACATGAAAGATCTACTCATACAAAGTTTGTTTTCATCTTTAGATTAACAAATTTACACAATAAATTGACATCGCTATGAAATTGATAACAATAGCTATTAACAATTCGTTAGATTTTGGATACACAATAACTTGGGACATCACCCAAACCAATCATCCAAATCACTAACTATACTATTTCTTCATGAAAAAATTGAGCATATCTATTTCGATTATAATTTTGTACAAGAGATCAGAGTATCTCTAAGTTCATTTGGTTGTGCACTATGTCCGATGACGATGCCCTACCAACTACCAAGAATTCGTTGGCTACATAATAAATTCAATAGAGTACAAAGGATACTTATTACCTGATAATTAAGTATAAGCCCTTATTACAGTGTCAAGCACTCTAATAGAGTAAGTCTCTTTATTTCTAATATAATTATATTATTTTACATATGTGTACAATGTCAGTCACCCTGAGAGGGGAAGCCTATATCACTATTTATTAATGTATCATAAAATGGTTTAACTCCCCAAATTAGAGGAATCCATCATCTGGAAAGTGGAATAGATTGAAGTGGTTGTGCCTTTCGCAATGTCAGCCCAAACTTTTCATCCATGTCTATATCTTTCGGACTTGCCCCATTACCAATCTTCCAATTGAATGATTGAAGAAGCGTAGCCAACATCAGATGTGTCATCCTATAAGCCTGTGGCATTCCAGGACATATCCTTCTTCCCGATCCAAATGGCATGAGTTTGAAATTTGATCCTTTGATATCAATATCCATCTCCAGATGCCTTTCAGGAGAAAACAATTCTGAGTTTGACCATACATTTGCATTACGACCAATCGACCATATATTAACCCATATACTTGAGTTTTTTGGCACTAAATAGTTGTATAATATTACATCTTTTTCCGCCTTGTGAGGAACTAAAAAAGGACCCGGTGGGTGCAATCTTAGTGCTTCTTTTATTATTGCCTGAATATATGGTAATCTGGAAATGTTTGATTCTTGCACAAGAGTATCCTTGCCAAGTACTTCATCTATCTCCAATTGTGCCTTTTCCATCTTTTCTGGGTTGCGAAGTAATTCTGCCATCGCCCACTCTAATGTAATAGAGGTAGTATCTGCACCAGCCATAAATAAATGCTAAATGCAAAAAAGTAATTACGTTAAAAAACAATAATACATTTGATATATATATATATATATATATATATATTCCATAATTGTTAACTAGAGAAATTATTGCAACTACTAACCAAGCTTGAATTTAAAATTGTTGAAGCCTCTAAATATTATTGAAGCCAAATCCTATTTCTCATTTATTGGTCGATCCTGGTACTTTAGCCTACAACTATTTCTTCAATTTTGTTTTACAACAGATAATATCAAATAAAACTAAAGGCAATGAGCAAACATGTAGAAACAAATGATTTTGATTTTTTTTTATTGGCATATCAGTTTATTGTTTTTTTGGATGCTAGCTAACTCTTGATCATATACTCGATAGTTAACACATTTTTATATATGTTGTGTCACATCATTAAGTAATAATGAGATGTTTAGAACCAATGCCTATACATATTATGTGATTTTGATACAAGTAAAGTTTGAGGAACCCTTTACTCTAAGGTAAATTCTTGTCTCATGGATGAACACTAAATTGTAGCAGAGTGAACGACAATGATGATACAATTAGGAATTATATTGCACGTCAACTAATAATAATGGTCTGTCAAAAAATATAAATATAAAAATAAAATAATAGTGAGGGATCTGGAATCAACCTCTTCTTTTATACTTTAAGAAAAAGTACCATACTTTACGTATACACTAATTGTGTGACCTTTGTCAAAAAAGATGCACTTTAAACAAACGAAAAGTATAATCCTCCATGTGACTAACTCAACCATCTTCATGTTATAAAATTTATATATTATTTTGATGAAATTTTCCTAATAAAATTTATCAACATATAATTAAAAATATTGATGATCAATTTTTTTTTTGAATTATGTAAAATCAAGAAACTTCTTTAATTGAACAAGTATGTAATAGAGTATAAAACCAATCATGGGACTTTAGTTCTTTACTTAGGCTATTGGTGCCATGATTGATTTTATACTCAATCAGATCTCTTATCACGAGCAGATGTTTAACGTCGTCAAGGCTCAATTCTTCCGTTTGAACAAGTTTGAGTAGAGTGCATAGAACATCATCCTTATCATCCGTTGACTTATTTTTCAACCTTTCATCAATAATTTCCTCGAAGATTTCAATCAACTTACCCATGTAAATCCTTCTCCTTTCAAACACTCCCTGAAAATCCAATTTTCTTACAAACGGGAAAAAATCCGACATATTAGGCCTTGCACCATCTTCCAAAATATGCGAAACAAGATCCTTAAACTCTTGTGAATCTGATGAAGCATGGCTAGCCAAATCCATTGAGAAAAAGGTATTTGATAACAAATTTAGCATGGTAATGAATCCAGCCTTGCCAATATCAACAAACATACCTTTTTCACAACATTGTCTTATATATTCTACTAGCTCTTTCACCTTAATGTGACGTAAATCTTGGCTAGAGTCAAGGCGTTGATTAGTAAACAACTGGATAGTAGCAATTTTTCGTAGGTTTCTCCATTTGGGGCCTACTGGGAGCCAAACCATTGAGAATTCATTGTGATCTACGGCCCTCCCAGCATCTCGGATTGGTCTACCAGAAAGATCTAAGTCGTGTTTAATGAACATTTCCTTAGCGATTTCTGGGGACGATATTACAATTGTAGTAACATTCCCGAGCTTGAGAGACATTATTGGTCCGAATGTTTTAGAAAGCTCGTCGAGAGCCTTATAAGGCTTGTCGCCGAGCTTGTGGATGTTGCCTATGATAGGCCATGGCTTTGGTCCTGGAGGTAGCTTGGATTTGGAGATCAATCTTGAGGTAAAGATGATGGTAAACACGGTGATGGAAAGTAATAGTAGTGATGTGGTATAATATTCCATTTGATAAACGTGGTTTACTACAAATTGGAGCTACTTGGGTGATGAAAAACATGGAACGTGATATGGCGATTGGCAAGTTAAATAGCTGTTTGATGTATTTGGGGGGCCGACAGGTCTATACGACGACGCATTGTACCCTCTAATCTCTATTATTATGTCGACAAAGCATGCAACACGTAATAATAAAAAATACCTCATTAATGAATGGTCGCGCCATCTACTATGTCCTCTAATCTAAAGAATTATGTAAGTTTGCGTATTAATCATGCATCAATTATCTTAGTTAGTAAAAAACGGGACGGGAATTAAACGGAGTTTAATTCGGTGCGTTTAA
Organism: Patellifolia procumbens; assembly: GCA_947645195.1. Classification (NCBI taxonomy): domain Eukaryota; kingdom Viridiplantae; phylum Streptophyta; class Magnoliopsida; order Caryophyllales; family Amaranthaceae; genus Patellifolia; species Patellifolia procumbens. The sequence continues at coordinate 25,032 of CANSGD010001192.1, forward strand.
AACGGCAAAAATTTGAAAAATACGGTCAAGTATTCGACTAAAAAAACATTGACTTTTATAATTCGGATAAGTACGCATACGCGTTTAAAACTGCTTCAATTAGAAAAATTCGCCACTATTTTATTACTCTTTGTTACTGTTGGAGTTAAGGCTTGCAAAGCCTACTTGTGTTTTTTTCCAAACATCCCACATCTCCTATGGAAGGGAGCTTGCCTTTGTTTATTAACTCCCTTCCTCTTTATGTTTATTGAGTTGAGTACTTGGTTGGTTTTTGTGGTTGGAGATCAAACTTGGGTTTGGGCTTGCTATCACACACACACCGCGCGCGCGCCGCCCGCCCGGACCGGGCCGGGCCTGGGCCTGGGATCTGGGTTCTGGGAAGAGCTGGAGCTTATCTTTTTGGACCCGAGCCCAACTGTGTGTAACGGTAACATGTAAAACTGAAACGTTGTTAAACGTTACAGTGTTAAATGGCCTTTATTACAGTGTTAATGGCCTTTATTGTCGCCCTTGATTTCCTCCCTCTGTTTATTACCTTCTTTATTTGGCCTGATTCTTTTACTATAAAATCAGTCCACTGCTACTTCAGCTTGGGCATCCGAAAATCATTTCTCTTCTCTTCTTCTTTCTCTCTACTAAACACTGGGTACGTGCATAAACAGTCTCCAAGATCTTTCTCTGTTAGTGGTGACTTAGAAAGGTCGCTGTGTTAACCTTGGGGAGCTTTCCGGCCAGTTGCGATTACCACCATAGTCGGGCCGTAATTGCTTTCAAGTCAGTGGTCTTCTACCGCGACACAGCCTTGAATTTAGTCTTTGCTCAGTCATTGTAAACAGTCAGTTTCTAACAATTTGAAAGCAATTATATAATTTGCAATGGCTGATTTTTCAAGCAAATCCGTGTCTCATCTGTCCAAGCTCGAATCTCTTGACGGAAACAACTACAAACGTTGGTCTTCCAAACTGCTTATGTTCTTTGAGCAATTGGACATTGACTACGTCCTTTTCAAGGACTGTCCCACTGCGATTACTACTACAGGTGACTCATCCTCTTCTCCTTCTGTTACTGAAATTAAGAAGAAAGAGGACGAAATTCAAAAATATGTAAAAGATAATAAATCTGTCCGTTTCCACCTCCTTAATCTGATGATCAATAATCTGTATGATTTGTTTATGGTTCATAAAAGTTCAAAACTGATTTGGGAGGCCCTTGAGAAAAAATATGGGGCTGATGATGCTGGAAAACAGAAATATGTTGTTGGCAAGTGGCTGGCTTTCTGTATGGTTGATGATAAGCCAGTCATGGATCAAGTTCATGAGTTCGAAAATCTCTGTGCTGATGTTCTTAATGAGGACATGAAAATTTGTGAAGTATTTCAAGCTAATGTTTTACTAGAAAAATTTCCCCCCTCTTGGAGAGATTTTAGAAATAATCTGAAACACAGAAAAGAATTCCTGTCTCTTCAGGAATTAATTAGTCATATGAGGATTGAAGAGGCAAATCGCCTTAAAGACAATCTAGATTCAGTTTCTGTTAATACCACTAAAGCTAACCTGGTGGAATCTGCTGCTCCATCAGGCTTTGATAAGTTTAAGGGAAAAGGGAAAAAGGGTAATAACAAAGGAAAAAAACAAGGCAAATTTAACAAACCGGATAGCAAGATTCAAAAGAAGTCTGTCCTCTGTTATGTCTGTGGCAAGCCAGATCATAAGGCTTACCAATGCCCTCAACGGCAAGGTTCTGTGCAAAAACAAGGACCTCAGGCCAACCTTGCTGAATCAAACGACATTGTCGCTGCTGTGGTTGTTGAAGCAAATCTGATCGAGAACAGTACTGATTGGATTCTGGACACTGGGGCCTCAAGACATTTCTGTGCAAACAAGGAGCTGCTCCATGATTTTCAGGATGCTTCTGAAGGCGAGTGTGTCTACATGGGCAATGCTGCAACTGCTGGAGTACTTGGACGAGGAAAGGTCACTCTTAAACTTACCTCTGGAAAAACCCTCTCCCTTTCTAATGTGTTGTATGTTCCTACTATGCGTCGCAACTTAGTGTCTGGTGCCTTATTAAACAAAGCTGGTTTGAAAATTGTTTTTGAGGCTGACAAAGTTGTAATGACTCGTGGTGGGGAATTTGTTGGGAAGGGGTATTTAAGTGGAGGTTTATTTATTCTGAATGTTGCTTCTTCTATTTCTGCTGTTTTTAATAAAACTGTTTCTGGTTCTGCTTATATTGCTGAGTCTTTAAATTTGTGGCATGGTAGATTAGGGCATGTGAATGTTGCTTCCATTAAGAGACTAAGGACCTTAGCTTTAATTCCTAATCTGTCGACTATTGAGTTTTCTAAGTGTCCAGTTTGTGTTGAAGCAAAATTCACTAAGAAACCTTGCAAAACTGTGACTCAAAGGACCACACAACTTCTAGAGTTGATTCATACGGACTTAGCTGACTTCCAGAACACTAGAAGTAGAGGAGGAAAATTCTGGTATATTTCATTTGTTGATGATTGTTCGAGGTACACTAAGATTTACCTTCTCAAAACCAAAAGTGAGGCAGGGGAAGCTTTCATCAAATATAAGGCCGAAGTAGAAAACCAACTTGATAGGAAAATCAAGAGGGTTAGATCTGACAGAGGTAGAGAGTTTGAAAACTTCTCTTTGAATGACCATTGTGAGAAATTGGGTATTATTCATGAACTTAGTGCACCTTATGTACCCCAACAGAATGGTATAGCTGAACGGAAAAATAGGTCTTTGAAAAACATGATGAATGCTATGCTTGTAAGTTCTGGGTTGCCTGATGAAATGTGGGGGAAGCAGTCCTTTCAGCCTGTCATGTTCTTAACAGAGTACCTCACAAAAGGTCAGATAAGACTCCCTATGAATTATGGAAGGGGTTTACTCCAAACTTGAGCTTCTTGAGAGTGTGGGGGTGTCTAGCTAAAGTTGGGCTACCTGACTATAAAAGGTCAAACATTGGACCTAAGACCTTTGATGCAGTATTTATTGGTTATGCTCATGCTGCCTATAGGTTCATGACTTTGAGTGATAGGTCTATTTGTGAGTACAGAGACGCTGAGTTCTTTGAACATGTTTTTCCCTTGAAAAAGGGTGATGTTGCTTCCATGCCTTCATGTTCTTCTCCTACGGTTGTTTTACCTACTTGTTCTACGCACGACGTTTCCTTACCTACTAGTAATGTTACTGCTGATTTGACTTTAAGTAGTACTTCAGTTGATTTGCATGTTGGTAGTTCTGGTGCTACAGATGAACCTAGGAGAAGTAAAAGACCTAGAGTAGCAAAAGACTTTGGTTCTGATTTTGTCACTGCTTTTCTGTCTGAGAGCTCTTGTATTGACTTGTTAAGTGATGAATTGGTCTATGCTTTCATGATAGAAGAGGACCCTAAGACTTTTGAGGAAGCAATGAGATCTGTGGATGCTAGTTTTTGGAAAGAGGCCATTAAGAGCGAGCTAGATTCCATAGTGTCTAACTCCACTTGGGAGTTAACTTACTTACCTAAGGGATCAAAGACCATAGATAGCAAATGGATCTTTAAAAAGAAGTTGAGACCTGATGGGACCATTGAGAGGTTTAAAGCCAGACTTGTGATTAGGGGCTTCACTCAAAGGAAAGGACTAGATTACTTTGACACTTATTCTCCTGTGACTAAGATAGCCACCATTAGGACCCTGTTAGCTCTTGCTGCTATTCATGACTTAGTCATACATCAGATGGATGTTAAGACTGCTTTCTTGAATGGTGACTTAGAGGAGGAGATTTATATGTCTCAACCTGAGGGTTTCGTGGTGCAAGGTCAAGAAGATAAAGTGTGTAAGTTGAGGAAGTCCTTATATGGTCTCAAACAAGCACCAAAACAGTGGTATGAAAAATTTGACAGTACTATTGTGTCAAATGGCTTCATTGTCAACAACTCTGACTCTTGCGTTTACTCAAAGCTAATAGGATCAGATTGTGTAATCATATGTCTTTATGTGGATGACATGTTGATCTTTGGTAACAATTTAAAGGTGATCAATGATACCAAACTTTTCTTGGCATCGAAGTTTGAGATGAAGGATTTGGGAGAAGCTGATGTGATTTTAGGAGTAAGACTTAAGAAAACCTCCGGTCGCATCTCCCTTAGTCAGTCTCATTATGTGGAAAAGGTGCTTAAAAAATTTAACTCCTTTGATGTTGCTCCAGTGAGTACACCCTATGACCCTAGTATTCATTTGACTAAGAATTTAGGAGAAAGTGTGTCTCAAAGTGAATATGCGAAAGTCATAGGTAGTTTGATGTACCTCATGAACTGTACTCGACCTGACATAGCCTATGCAGTGAGTCGACTGAGTCGGTATACTCATAACCCTAGTAATGAACATTGGAATGCTCTTCATCGTCTTCTTAGATACCTGAAAGGAACAGTTGATCTATGTTTGCACTACTCTAAATTTCCTGCTGTACTTGAAGGATTTTGTGATGCAAACTGGGTTTCAGGTAATGATGAGATTAGTTCAACTAGTGGTTACGTGTTTACTCTTGGTGGTGGTGCTATTTCATGGAAGTCTTCGAAACAGACTTGTATAGCACGCTCAACCATGGAGTCTGAGTTTATTGCACTCGAGTTGGCAGGGCAAGAAGCTGAGTGGTTGAGAAACCTTTTGTCTGATATTCCATTATGGGGAGGGCAGGGTGCTCCTGTCTCCCTTCACTGTGATTCTCAAGCAGCCATTGGCGTTGCTAAGAACAGTGTCTACAATGGTAAGAAAAGACACATACGGATCAGACATGGAGTCGTGAAACAACTCCTGAAAAATGGGGTGATTTCTTTGGACTATGTCAGGTCCGAAAGAAATCTTGCTGATCCCTTTACTAAGGGATTATCTAGGAGAGTTGTCCTAGAGTCGTCGAGGGGGATGGGGCTTAGGCCCATTAGTTGAGAGTTTATGGTGGATACCCGTTTGTGGTCAAACGAAGCCATAGAATCTTAGCTTGCACTACATTACTCATCCCTATGGCATGTTGGTAGTGCTTTCTAAATCCATAGCCTGTTTGGTGGTGCTATTGAGACGCACTTGATGGATTTATATTGAGAGGTTGAGCTTTTGCTCTTAATAGTTTCATATCCCTCGGGGTGGTGTTATTGAGGAACACTTAATGGACTACCTACGTAAGTGTGGAGGTTAAGCCGCCTTCTATGAAAGACTGGGCTGTCTTTCTAGAGCACTTATGAGACCCAAGGTGTGCGCATGGCTATAAAGCGCTTGTGTTGTATCGCGGAGACTGCACGTTCTTAAGGTAGGTATGTGTTGTGGGGGTCTCAACGGAACTCTGGTGAGTTCAAGAGAAATTCACTCACTAGAAAGTAAGTTGTTGCCTCACTCCACTATGTATCAATTCAAATCGAAAGATATTGATGCTTAAGTACCTCTCTTTCCTTACCCAGGAATTTCTTTTGCTTTTCAAAGCCTTTGTGGGGGATTGTTGGAGTTAAGGCTTGCAAAGCCTACTTGTGTTTTTTTCCAAACATCCCACATCTCCTATGGAAGGGAGCTTGCCTTTGTTTATTAACTCCCTTCCTCTTTATGTTTATTGAGTTGAGTACTTGGTTGGTTTTTGTGGTTGGAGATCAAACTTGGGTTTGGGCTTGCTATCCACACACACGCGCGCGCGCGCGCGCCGCCCGCCCGGGCCTGGGCCTGGGACCTGGGTTCTGGGTTCTGGGTTCTGGGAAGAGAGCTGAGCTGGAGCTTATCTTTTTGGACCCGAGCCCAACTGTGTGTAACGGTAACAGGTGCTCCCTTTGTCGCCCTTGATTTCCTCCCTCTGTTTATTACCTTCTTTATTTGGCCTGATTCTTTTACTATAAAATCAGTCCACTGCTACTTCAGTTTGGGCATCCGAAAATCATTTCTCTTCTCTTCTTCTTTCTCTCTACTAAACACTGGGTACGTGCATAAACAGTCTCCAAGATCTTTCTCTGTTAGTGGTGACTTAGAAAGGTCGCTGTGTTAACCTTGGGGAGCTTTCCGGCCAGTTGCGATTACCACCATAGTCGGGCCGTAATTGCTTTCAAGTCAGTGGTCTTCTACCGCGACACAGCCTTGAATTTAGTCTTTGCTCAGTCATTGTAAACAGTCAGTTTCTAACAGTTACTAAACTAATCTAATCTCAAGTAAAATGCACTAGATGATGTAAAATCTAATCTACTATTCATTCCCATTAAAATAGACACCCTTAAAACTCAATCCTTTTCTCTCTCTCCTTCCCAAATACCCACTAAAAAACAACCAGAACCCATATGGCCATATCCAACGGCCCACAAATCTCCATTTCACAAAATAAAAACCCTTCAAGTGAATGAAAACCTAAAAATTAGATTTCCGGATTCTTCAAACTTATGCAAATTTATTATTCAGTTCAAAACAAATCTCAAAAAAAGGGTTCTCCCTTTCCCCTCTAATGGAACCAAATGAAAATGGACTAACCTTTTACTACTACCCAGTACCCACATCAAGGAAGATTGAGAAAGTCTTGAAGGTCACCAAATCTTTCAACGACAGCAAATTTCTTCAAATTTTTTATTCAATTCACTAATTGGGAGAGGCTGAAGAAAGTGAGAGTAGCAACAGTGACCTGACTGCAGTCACGTATTGGCGGTGACGTTAGTGGATCAGTCACGGCAGCTGCGGAACGTTGTGAGAGTTGAGACTCTGAAAGTTGAGTTACATCTGGGAAAAGAGACGAACTTACAACTTCAGATTTTTTTTTTTTTAATTACGTTTTTTTCCTTAAAAAACGCGTTTTATACGTTTCAAACGTATAAAACGCCAACCTGCCGTTTTTTTCCGTTTAATATGGTTTTGGCGTTTTTTTGCGTTTTTTTCCCCTTTTTTTTTTAAAAAGACGCAAGTCGCGTTTAAATCGCGTTTAATACGCGAACTAACTAACTAAGTCAATTATCATGGGATGACATCGTAGGCTCGTAGCCGTTGGCATCTTCTAATTGATTTTGATGGATTATTATTGTTATATTGAATTTACACATACCTCTACTATATAAAAGAAGAGTGGACGGACACGAAAAAAGAGAAAAGAAAAAAAAATTAACTAATTCGATAATTAACTATTTCAGTAATTAAATTGTTAACCAGTTTCATGTGCGTGACACTAGTATTGGTTAATTAAACTACAATAGTATTGAATTTAAACAGATTTAAAACCTAAGTACTTTGTCCTCTTCAATCTCTCAAAATATTTATAGCACTTTTTACTAGGGATGTCAGTGGCATGGGGATCGTGGAGATCCGCCTCGCATCCACACCACTTAGAAGGGGATGGGGAAGGTTTCATAGGTGATGGAGCGGGGATGGGAATGAAAATTATCCCCGCCATAGATGATTGGGCAGGTGTGGAGTTTAGAATGTACCCGCCCATCCCCGCCCCATCCCCACCTGCCCCGCATCCTAAGTACTTATTAATTAGTATTTAATAAAAACGATATTTAATAAACGTACTTTATTTTACATTTTTTAAAAAAATTAGCACATACTTTAATAAACACGTAACTTATGTTAAGGTGGGTATGGCAGATGTTGGGGCAAGTATGGTGATGTGCGGGATAGCTTTTATTGCGTACCCGTCGGGGCGAGGATGGGAGCAAAAATTTTCCCCGCCACGGGTAATGAGGTGGGGATGGGGTTGTGATTTTTAGGCGGTTATATGGGTGTGGAGGGACCATCTTCCGCATTCACCCCGTCCCATTGACATCCCTACTTTCTATATTGAAGTGGTTTAAAATAATTGCAACACTTAGGCCATGTCCAATTCACCTTAAAAATAAGTTTAGTTTAGTAAAGATAGTTTAGTTTAGCAAAAATAAGTTCAATTTTCTTCAGTAAAAATAAGTTCAATTCAGTAAATTTAAGTTGTACAAAGAAAAAAAAAACAACATAAATCAATAAAAAAATAAGTTTATTTTAATAAAAATAAGGTAATTGAACAAGGCCTTATTGGTATGGAATAACTAAACACATCTTTTGTTATTTCTTCATTGTTGGTACACGCTATCTCATATTCAATCTATTTTTCAAATGGTCCATTGCTTAAGTTATCAATAAAATAATAATCCATTTATGTCGTCTTGCTTTAAAGTTGGTTTTGTTGAAACTAAAGTTAACTATATGATGATGATGATAATAGTAATAATAATAATACATATATACATATATAAATACTTATTATTTTGATATTAATAGTAATAAAAGGTTTTTTATTTTTTATTTTTTGTGTAAAAAGATACAAAGAAAAGCTCATGAGTATACAAGGCTTGAGTAGGCGGGATGAAGTCATTGCGTGGCTATGAGTACCTAAAGCTCATGTATTCTCATGTATTTTGATCTAGTTCATGTAGCAAGTAGTCATAATTTATGCACTAATATTATGTGCAGAAACTTGTAATGGCAGTCTCCACAAGATGCTTTGTTTAATGAGAATTAAACTTATAAAAAAAAGATACAAAGAAAAGCCTTACGGATAGAGTTGTCAGTCTCTAACATGATATGACAACACGACCGAAACCTACACGACACGAATACAAAGTTACTGAGAGAAAACCCGAACACGAACGAAACCTACACGACAAGAATACAAAGTTACTGAGAGAAAATCCGAACAAGACCCGACACGACAAGAAACCAACACGAACACGACCCATTTAGATCAATTTGTCATATTGATCAATTATCCTATGTTTTACATAGTTTTTGATAAATTTTATTAATAACACGAAATGAACACGAGATCAAACACGAACACGACACCACACTACACGTTTGACATCTCTACTTATGGGATCCTTCTCTCAAGGGTGTACCCACCGCTATCTAAAGAAATAAGTTTCAAAAGGTCGAGCGCCGTATGGACACTAATGAAACTACTTCTTTGGTTGATTTTGTGATAATCATAATTTTATGAATTTTGAAAGTATATTTAAAAGAAAATTTATAATTTTATCGTCTTTATTTAATTTAATTATTTAATAGTTGACTATTTTAAAAGTCAAACGATCATTTAAACGTTTTAAATAATCATATATATTTATTGGGTCGAACTTTGAAGTTAAATATCTAAATTGGGTTTTAGATCATTTTTAAATTGATTTTAATTATGGGTTGAGGAGCCCAAACATTCTTTAACCTTGATGATCAACTTAGAGCCCAAACTAAAGCCTAAACCTACTTGTATAAGGTTTCTAAGTAAACCTATAAATACCCACTTAACCCCAATTATCCACACTTTATTTTCCTCTCTTTTTCTCCTCTCACCCGTCCGGTTTTCCTTTCCCTCTCCTCCTCAATTTCCGTGTGCCGAACCACAACCCGACACCACTCACTCTTTCTCTCTTTTTCGTCGACAACCACCACCGCCCACTCCTCCCTTTGTTCGAGTACTACCACCAGCACTCTAGCATGCTCCCCCTTTCTTCTCTTCTCTCGGCTCACACGAGCCACTCCTACAGCTAGCAGTAGCGTGTGGTAGCACGCGTCACCACTACCCAGCCACTCGTTTGTTTTCTAGTTTCGTGCTTTTCGTCCGGTTAATTCTTATTCCTTTTTTATCTATTTATATTTATTAAATGTTTTAGTATTAAAAGTATAGGTTTTATATGTTTTATAAATAAATTTTGTATCTTTATTGTTTAATTAATTAAAAATCTAATTTTTATGATTTATAAATTTAAGTAATAATTTCATATTCGTAGTTTTATATTTGAAGTAAGTTTTAAATATAAAAGTGATGATTTTTAAGGGTTTTATAGCCTAGTTTGTTAGTACTATTATATTAAAGGTTGTGAAAGGTTGAAACCTTAATTTTTTAAAGGATTTTAAAACGAGTTTTGAAGCGTTTTAAAATATTTATAATTATTGTGAATTAATTAGAGTATTAAATCCTTATTATTTTATTAATTGGTAGTTGGAGAATTTGCCTTAATTAAGTGATTTCTAGAGTTCCTAAAGTGGCCTTCTCACTTTGTCCACACAAGGTACGTACATGTCTTTATGTGTTAGACTAGTATCATGTCCTAAGGTTAGGTTATGTATAGTATCATGTATAGGGAACCTTTTATGGTTCATACGTGGCTATAATTTTATGAAATTACGTGTTTTTGAGCACGTCAATTGCTTAGGATGTTTATTACATGATTGAATGGATGTTTGATTCAAACATGTTTGGGAAGGGAAGTTTATTTATGAATTCGCAGGCATTAGGGATTGGTAACCATGCCCTATTTTATTTTAAAAGGCTCCTTGATATCGTTGGTCATATAGAAGATAAGGTTTGGTTGGACAACTCGATCCATTGACTAGTCAATTGACTAAATGAATTATTATTTGTAGTATTGCGAAGTTTAGTCTTATCTTATGAGTTAATGTTATATTGTATCCTTGTTGATCATGTTTTATTGTTTAGTAGTATCATGCTAGGTTTACGTGCATTGTATTGTGATGTATGTACTCAGCTTTGCTGATTACGTGCTTTTCTGTGTGTCGATCATGATTGTGTTTATTGATCCTGTTATTTGGCGAGCAATCCATCAATTGTGTTTGCCTACATGTTTGAAGAGGATGCATCCATACTCATTTGGCAATTGGGAGATGTTGATAAGAGATCATTTTCTCGTTTCTATTGCTGCTTTTATTTATGCTTCGTTTATCAAGTTACTTTATGGATTATTTATTATAAATTGTTTAAGTTGGTTTTAAAGTACGTTTGAGGTTTGGATAATGCTTTGACAGTTTTTTTGTTTTAAGTATTTATTAAAGTTTTTATTTAATGTTTTCCGCTGCAAAATTCTGAGTAAGTCGATATATTTTGGGCGATAATACTTTGATAATTCTCTGTTTTAAGTTGAAAAATATATGTTTTAAAAAAGAAAGAACTGTTAGGGTGTTACAGATTTGATGCCTTAATTTGAGATGTAATTTACAACTTGATTATCTTCTCTGAAGATGTGCGTTATTATGGCTGAGTCAAAGTGGTGGAGGATCTGATTGATATCGGTGACAGTAGTTTGGATGTTCCAGGGAGTACTATATATTGCTTTGACTGCATTGATCAGGACTAGATTATCTCCTTCAACTATGATATTCCTTATTTGCATATTCTTAGCTTGGATTAGCCAATTCCTAAAGCAATAGCTTCGGCAATGAATGGGGTTGTCAGTCCCAGTTTGCAGGTCGCAGCTGTGAGGGTGTTGCTTACAAAGTCTCTAATCGCAATTCCTGCTGCTTCCGAGTATTGAGTGGCGGATGCAAAATTTATTTTTGCGAAATTTGGGGGCGGCGGGGTCCATCAGACTCGCGTAGAATTTTTTGTCCTGCAAGGGATGGGGGGATAAAAAGTGTTTGTAGAATCGTAGGTGGAACATAGGTTCCATTATTTTAACGCATTTTTTGTGCCGAGACATACTCTCTGTTCATTATAAGATTCATTTTGGAAGACTATTTGATTCCTTTCATTTCGGACACTCCAAAAAATTTGGCAAATTTTTGGGGCATTTTGGTATTTGATTTTCTATTCTCATTGAAAAAGGTCTTTAAGGTATTTGGCAATTTTATTTGGCTAATAATTTAATTAGACAGGACTTCCACAATTTATTTAGACTGAGCAATTCAAGAACAGGGGACATGTGGATTTCGTATCGTGTTTGCAAAGTGGACAATTGATAGGGGACGGAATTTGTCTCATTGCCAAATTGTCTCTAGTTAGCAGTCCGTTATGGAGCAGTTGTCACATGAAAACTTCTTCTGTGATTACGTTTCCATGTTCCAGATTCAGTGCTAGTCCCAAATTTGAGTTGGAATGAATTAGGGTTATGAGAGAACCATGTGGCCGACTTTATAGAGAAGTCTCCTGAAGTTGTCAGCCCCAACACGGGATATTGTCTTGTGGAGTGGAAGGAAGGGGGATGTTGTTAATAAGGTTGCAAATGTTGGGTGGAACTAGGGAATGGATTTTGTCCATGTCTAATGACATATCAGGTTTAATCACGTCGCTAACTTTGAGATTTGAAATAATATTGCTCATTTACTTGTATTGTCTTCTATTACTCTATTTGATCTTTGTTTTAACACGTTAGAAAATATGTGTTTTCTCATCTTAGATACGTTGCTAATTTGAAATATACATTGCTCATTTTTAAAATATTCATCATTTTGTAATGATAAATAAATGTTTACCTATCAATAAAGAATTATATAATTGCTTATTTAAAATTTATGATATAAGTTCTAGTGTAATTTATCTGCTCATTTAAAAACAATTTTGCTCATTTACATTTATTATCTTATATCACTTTATTGGGTCTTTATTTTAACACATCAGAAAATATATATTTTGCTCAATTTAAGATACATTATTAATTGCTCATTTGAAATATGTATTGTTTATTCTAATGATATGCTTGTATTCATCAACGTGTAAGTGTGAAAATATACACATGTACGTATACTTATTAATAAATAGTAATATAATTGATCATTTGAAAGTTATATAGCTCATTTACTTTTTTTCACGTTCTAGTACTTACATGTCTACTCATTTCAAAGCTATATTGCTCTTTTCATTATTTTTTTAAACCCAATATGCATACAAAACTTAGGTTTATTAATATAATTTTTCATTTCAATGCTATGTTACTCATGTACTTACTTTACTTGTCATGGTGCTTTTTTTGTTGAACATCTCATCATTTACATTTGGTTTTTGCTCATTTAGTTATTTAGTAATCAACAAATGAACAATTTTATGTTTGCTCATTATAAGGACGTTTTACTCACTTGAATTATTTTGCTCATTTAATCAATAATCAATGGTATTGTTAATAATTTTACTAATTGAGCAAAATTCTAAGATCTTTTTGCTCATTTCAAGTACCTCTTTGCATTAAGTAATATATTTACTCATTTCAAAGCTACATTGTTTCATTATTTTTTTGAATCCAATATGCATAAAAAGACTTAGGTTTATTAATATAATTTTTCATTTCAACACTATATTACTCATTTACTTATTTTTCATGTTTTGGTGCTTTTTTGTTGCTCATCTCAACATTTACATTTGGTTTGCGCACATTTAGCTATGTAGTAATCAATAAACAAATGAGCAATTTTTTAAGTTTTGCTTATTAGCTCATTATTTATATTTTCTAGTCGTTTTAATCACTAATTTCTTATGTCAAATAAATATTATGCTCATTACATATTTTTCATGTTTCAATTAAGGAGTTTTGCTTGTTTGGTTATTAGAAGTTATTGTACAATAATTTTTATGGAGGTTACTAATTTAGGTAAGTACATAATTGCTCATTTTCATAGACAAAATTTAAGGAGTTTTCATATTTTGTTGATGGGAAGCGAAGGGTTTGATGTGATCATATATTGGCGACTTATAAAAAAAATATTTGAAATTTAAAAAATAATTATATTGTAGCACAATATGGAAAATATTGAAAAGAAAAAGAATACAAAAATAAAATATTTAACACATTTAAAATGGATATCTCTCATTTAAAATACATTGTTGATTCGAATTATGTATTGCTCATTCTAGTTATATATTGAAAACTTAAAAATTAAAGTGAACTTAACTATATATTCTACTAGTAAAATAAAATATTTAAAAATTTAATAATATAGTATAGTACAAATAATTGAAAAAAAAAAAAGCAAAAATAATAAGTAAGACTATAAGAATACAACAATATAGAATATATTTTTAAAAATGATGAGAAGACTATAGTAAAATTATTGTAGAGTGAAAAATGAGATTGAAAAGACAAAGAAGGTGAAAAAAAAAAGATAAAAGTGAAAAAAAAATCAATAATTACTTGGTTTGGGACTTGAACGGCCATGAGCTACTCCCATATTCATGCATCTAAGCCAAATACACATGAACAACAAAGCGAAGCTACGTACATGATACATACTGCACACCATAGTTGTTAAAATCTCGATTCAAATCATAGAAATTTACGATTTTACGATTCAATTATCGTCATACGATACGATTCACGATTCTATACGATTTTATGCGTTTTTGTGTACTAACGAAAACATCATACATCTAAATCAAATTTATTCAAGCTACCAAAGCTATTGATAGACTTGTATGGTCAAATATCGCCTATTTAATGGCTAAACAACAACTTCTATCAATTATTAGACATTTTAAACATATAAAATGAGAAATATTTAGATCATACATGTCTGTAGAATCTTACGATTCTACGATCTGATTTTACAATCCGATTCTAAGACCACCTAACGATTCAAAGTAGAATCCCAATTTTAACAGGCTTGCTGCACACGTTTAATATACAACGTTTTGCCAATTTATCTCCTGGTGAACCTAGCGCAGGGTACACTCGGGTGTACTATAATAATTGTACTAAAAGCATGATTCATAAAAAAGTTGAATTCTTAATTGTTAATTTTAAAGCTGAATGTAATTTTGTTCAATTTAGTTCAGTTTAAAACAATTTTTAGTTATTTCAGTTAATATTCGGTTTGGTTTCATTCGGTTTATAACAGTTTGAAACGGTTTTCATTTTTTTCCGGTTAATATTCGATTCGGTTCGGTTCAGTACTGTTTTTGATGTAGTTAATTACAGTTTAGCTCCTTTTCGGTTCTGTTTCGATTCGTCTAGTACAATTGACTTTAAATCAGTTGATTTCAGTTCAGTTCTTTTTTCAGTGACGAGTCATTTTCGGTTTGATTTATCGGTTCGGTTTTGGTTCAGTTAGCAGTTCAACAAAAAAAAATTCAACCAAACTAACAGCTCTAGTTCCCACACTGATGAGAGCTAATATCGTTTATGCTAGCTAAAGGAAAGCTTGGAGAATACATTAACGTATCGACAAATTGATGAAAGCTTTATACTCTCTCCGTCCTCAAAATGATGAGCTTTCAGCCCTTACAGTCCATGATTATAAACCATCTTCGAAAAGAATGGTAATGTTAACTTCTAATGATGGTTTCCAAGTTACTTGCAGTGTTTTAACTTAATGTTTTCCTTATTGTGTTTTGGTTCATAAAAATAAGATATATATCAACTTGAGAAATGAGGTTTGGTCTTTAAAACCTCTTGCCCTTGGTTAACGGATTTATGCTAATGAGTTTTGAAAAAACGTGGTTGAGTTTTTTAAGAGAATGAAAACTCTAGATTTGTCAACTATTGTGGTTTTCAAATATGTTGAACTAATTTTACCCCCTGGAAAAGAACTGTTTGTATGAGTATGTATATATGTGTATATATTCTCTTTGTGGGAATTATGTAGGACAAGTCCTTAAAGTTTTGCAAGCAGTATGTAGTGGGGTGATGACCCCAAAGTATATAGAGAGGTGGCATAGCCCTCTCTATTTTCTTATTCTTCTCACTATATTGTTTAATCTGACTTGCAATGAACTTGAGATATTTGACTTTGTATACATTTGATGATTTGGATTATGTTGTGAAGGATAGATTTTATAACAAAGTTATGTTCTGAGAAATTATGGAAGTCCTTCAATGATTTTCATGTTCTCTTGTAAAATATTTTTTCTTGAGAATCAATAACAATAACTTTTAAAGTTGTGTTGGAAACTCCGATGTCAAATGATGTGTCAAAGTCTATAAGGACTAATTGGACTTGTCAAGCCAAGTTGACCATATAAAGGTTATTGGAAACAGATTCGGTAAAGGTCTTTTAGCTTTGTATGTTTTGAAGCAATGACAATTATGTTTATGGGTATATCTTGGATTAAAAAATCAAATAAGTATTGATAGATTTTTGAGTATGAGTGAATTACTCGTTGTGAGCTTTTAAGTATCTTTCTATGATATACGTATATATAATTTATATAATTATATCCTTGTACTGACCTATATTGAATTAAGTAGTTCAATACATGGGAATGATTTCAAGACGATCCGAATGACGAAGTAGTATGATGTGTGACGACATATACGAGTTGCGTCCTACTTTATAACTCTACTTTGGAAAAGATGTCGATGAATAATGTATCAAGCTTTCTATTGCTTTTGGATAAATGAGGTTTTCCTAAGTGATCGTGAAAACTTCTTGCCGTAGTATTCTAAGAGTATAAGGAGTTTGACTTTAAGATTACCTTTGTCTTTTGGAAAAGTCTTTTAACTTAATATGTTGTAAGTATAGCACAATTATGAGCTGTATTACATGTTATTAATCCTTAAATACTTTTATCGCGGATTGCTAAAATTCTTATTACATTTGAAACTCATGTTTCACATTAAGTTTAAATTATCTTTTGGAATCTAACGCCACCTAAAAGAATTTTAGGTTGAACAGTGTGCGCTCAACTTTCGCTGATTTTGTTCTTGGAACCTGTCCTCGTGGGAACAGATTTCTTTGTTAGTGGTTTAGCAGGTTTAAATTTGAAAGTAACCATTCAATTGGGAGCGAGATGATTTTCAGAACTTATATTTCGATTAGAGGATGTAATTACTTATTTAGTGAAATGTTATTTACATTATATTGATTTGAGACTTCAGTTGGAGCAATATTGTATTTGAGGTTTATTTCCGATGCGAATTTGTGCCAAAATTATGATTGATTAATTGTGGTTTGAATGTTAATTGAGAGTTATTAGGTTTCTAAGTGGTATCGTAACTAAGGATTGTTTCCGATGCGAGTTGAGCCGAGTTGTAAATTAATCACTTGTGATGTAGAAGTTAATTATTATTTATGATCTTGATGATGTTAAGCAAGCAGCTCGGGAAGGCCAAGCTGTTTGAACTTAGTTCAAAAATATGTTTCATTCTCTCCTTTCTATTGGGTTAAAACCAACTCCTCTTCTTATTTCACAGTAAATCAATAGAATAGATTTGCAAAAAAATATTACAAGGGAGATGAGATACATGTTGATTTAGTGAATCATAAACTCACTAGAAACAGTATACTCAACTTACTGTTCGAATGAAAAAGATCCATCATCTAGGAAGAGGAATTGCTTGAAGTGGCTCAACCTTTTGCAATGTAATCCCGAACTTTTCTTCCACGTCCATATCTTTTGGACTTGTCCCATCCCCATACTTCCAACTAAATGTATGAAGAAGAGTAGCCAACGTCAGATGGGTCATTCTATAAGCTAGTGGCATTCCTGGACATATCCTTCTCCCTGACCCAAAGGGTATTAGTTCGAAATCTCGTCCTTTAACATCAATTTCTTTTTGCATATGTCTTTCAGGGGAAAATATTTCTGGATTTGACCACACACTTGAATTGCGACCAATTGACCATACGTTAACCCAAATAGTTGAGTTTTTAGGCACTAAATAGTTGGATAATAGTATATCCTTCTCTGCCTTGTGAGGAACCAAAAAAGGAGTTACTGGGTGCAATCTAAATGTTTCTTTTACTATTGCCTGAATATATGGCAATTTTGAGATATCAGACTCTTGCATAGTACCATCCTTGCCTAGTACTTTGTCTACCTCAGCTTGAGCCTTTTCCATTTTTTCTGGATTGCGCAACAATTCCGTCATGGCCCACTCTAAAGTACTTGATGTTGTATCTGTTCCTGCTATAAATAAATCCTGGTTGTACAAAGACAAATATATTACTTAGATACAATATATGTTTGCTATATTTTCATCTTATTAATTATAAAAGGTAGTTTTTAACAAAAAAATTCCTAATTAAAAGATATTAGTGATTTTATGAAAACCCCTTTACTCACCATACAAAAATGAAACTGATATTATGAATATAAATGGTAAGGTTAATCACATTAGAGGTGAACAATCTTACATGTATTCTCTCAATTGTTCCCAATAGCTAACCCCATAGAGCAATTATTAATTCTGAATTCTGATCTAGAGTATGTTTTTCCCCTTAAAACACTTTGGATTCTTCATCCTCTGCCCCTTGTTGCTTATCTGACACTGCTGCTCATGTGCCTTACTAAAATGTTTGTGCTCTATTTTTTTAGATGTCTGTGATTTTATCTCAATAAATAACTGTCACTCTATCTTAGGTCAAGATTTAATTTCCACGCAAAAATGGTTGTTCAAACTTGTTTGGTAGGAGGATCAGTTATAATATTGGTATCTCTTGTCCTCATCTCACTCATGCCTAAACTCGTGTTCAGGTAACTTTAATGGATGACCAACACTATTTATTCATACCATTACCATCATTGAAATACTTTTATCATTGTTCGCTAAAAAAAATACTTCCTCTAATTCACATTACTCTTCACACATTTTTTTTCCCTATACGTCTTGCGTAATTTGTGCTTGGCATAACACGAAACTCAATAAACAGTTAAAAATACTCTATATAATTATAGTATAACTAGAAAATTGACACGATCGAACACGTGGCCCGGCCATGCCACGAGCCTAACTTTTAGAATGACAGATATGAGATGAGAAAAGGCTGGTAGTCCATGTAACACGACACCCATATTAATGAATGAAATTGCAAAAATGAATAGGGAAAAGCTCTAAGGAAGTTGAACCTTACCGCGAGTAAATGTTTGACATCATCAAGGCTTAGTTCATTCTCCTGAACAAGCTTAAGTAAGGTGCTCAAAACATCATCCTTGACATCATTTGGATGTTTTAACCTTCCATCAATAATTTCCTCAAAAATACCTATCAACTTGTTCATGTAAACCCTAGTTGTTTTCAACACACCTTGCAAGTCCAAGTTCTTAACAAATGGGAAAAAATCTGACACATTAGGCTTTGCACCTATTTCCAACAAATGCCAAACAAGATCCTTAAACTCTTGCGAATTCGAAGAAGCGTAACTAGCTAAATCCATGGAGAAAAACGTGTTAGACAACAAATTTAATGTAGTAGTAAACCCAGCTTTACCAATATCAACGGGTTCACCCTTTTCACAACAATGTTGTACATGATTAACTAGTTCTTCCACCTTCTTAAGACGCAGAAGGTGACTAGTATCAAGACGTTGATTAGTAAACAACTGAATAGTCGCAATTTTTCGAAGGTCGCGCCATTTAGGGCAAACTGGGAGGTAAACCATGGAGAATTTGTCATGATCAGCAGCCCTCGCAGCATGCGGGACTGCCCTACTAGAAAGAGCTAAGTCATGTTTTTGAAACATTTCCTTAGCTATTTCCGGAGAAGATATTACTATTGTAGTAATATTTCCAAGTTTTAATGACATAATGGGACCGTATATCTTTGCGAGCTCGGCGACAGTACGATGAGGCCTGTCGCTGAGCTCGTGGAGGCTCCCGATGATAGGCCATGGTTTTGGTCCCGGAGGGAGGTTGGATTTCCGGAACAATTTCGAGTAGAAAAGAGTTGTGAGAATGATGGGGAGAAGAACTAGTGAAAGGGTGCAATATTCCATTTGATAAAGGTTCTTTATGAATACTCCAATCTATTTGAAGGTGGTATACTTATAATAGGAGATGTTATGGCAGTGTGCCGTAAACCGCAGTATACTTCATTAATTTATTTCGCATCTAAACTTTTTGCATATGATAACAATTTGTGCCAACTGTTTGGTCTTAAAAAATTGATAGAGAGTACACTATAATATATAAATTGATCCAACATAGAGTTCAGAATAAATCATAGATTACTAAATCTACCGACTATGAATTTTTTTAATAATTTTTACTAGCATGTTTGATAACGCATATGTAAAATGATGGAGATGTTCATCCGCGTCAAGGTTGACTGACAACTTGATTAGTCAAGAGGGGGAAAAAAAACAAGTGACAAGCATGCGTTTTGGTCATTGGAATATTTAATATTTAGATTAGTTGGAAATAGCTAAATTGAAGTGAATCGAGCTGAAAATAGCTAATAATTAGAGTTTGGAGATTGGATAATGAGTTTATAAAGTGAGTATTGTATGTTCAAAACATCTTAAGAGAGCTTTTATCTACATTGTATAGTTAATAAAAGACAAGTTCCAGAGAAATGGCATGCATGCTCTAAACGATATGGCACCATGTCAATAATAAGATGAGTAGTATTAGAGTCATCTCATTTTTTAAAGGGGAGGATAACTAATTGAAAATGGATTTTGAAACAATAATTCATTTTAAAATGTGGCATAATAGCATAGTTTGACATTTTAAGTAATGGTCATGGGTACAAATCTACTTGCATTTTATAAATATTATTTACAAAGTGATGTGTGAGCATGTGATGTGGGTCGATATGTAATGTGAAAGTACAATAACATCAAGTTAATACTCCCTCCGTTTCCTAAAAATTGTTATTTTTTAATGCAAATGTGGGAGAAACCCTTACAAGAAAGAGATTAGAGCTAAAATGAAGGCAAAAGCAAATAAAATAGTAAAAGCACTAAACTAGACTAAGTAATCCCAAACTAGGCTACTGCCATACGTGGCCACGCCACGCCTCTTGCATCATCTTCAAGCAACCTGTTCAACTCCAATGGAGGATGGGTGAAAATGGTGACAGAATTTTCATTATCAGCTCCAAGATTTGCTAGCCAATCAGCGGCTTTGTTGCTTTCTCTGTAGACGTGAATAACTCGGATAGATCAATGTTCTTCATTAAGTAATTTCTAGCTCCTATGAAAATCGTGGTAGCATGATCCTCCACGAGAGGAGGAATCGTTCAGCAATTGCACACATGTTAAGCTATCCATTTGGACCACCAACCTCCTAAAAATTAAGTTTAGAGTATGAAAAGCATGACAATGATAGGAAAAGTAAGTTTAGGAGAGAGAATAAACAATAAAATAATAAAAAGCACGATAAAATGGTAAAAGTGTAGGACCACTAACATTTTTAGTTGAATAAAAAACTAGTGGGCCATATATCCCAAAATAGAAAAAGTACAAGTATCACAATTTTAATGAAACGTATTAAAAACAAAGTGCAACAATTTTTGATAAACTGAAGAAGTATATAATATGAAATGATCCGCGACAAGCTCTAACATATGCTCACGTGGTTTAGTTAGAGGTGTCAATTCGGATAACTGAGTCGGATTCGGATTGACCCGCAACGGGTCGGATATGATTGGGTCGGATTGAGTCGGATATGATTACCTCTATCGGATGACCAATAGTCGGATCGGTTACGGTAAAAGTCGGATCATGGTCTGGTCGGATACAAGTCGGGTTCGAGTCGGATCAATATTGGATCGGGTATTAACGGATCGGCTAAACTTGAGTCGGGTAACTTTCAGATTTTTACGGGTCATTTTGGGTGTGGTGGCCTTTGGGTCGGATCGATTTCGGTTTGGGTTATTTCTAAGTCGAGTCAATTCATCAGTTTTGTGGTCGATCTTAGATGTGATATTAAGTCGAATCGAGTTTTGCATAACTTAACTTGTCTCGTTAAGATCTCGTTGAGCTTTGACCAAGTTTTGACCAATTGGAACGAGCTCGAGCCGAGTTCGACTTGAAACAATCTCGAGCTATTTGCGAGATTTTCGGTCACCTTTACCCTGTAAGATAAATTGTATACAAAAATTAAATATTTTAACCCTCTATTATGTCATTCGAGTTTCTCACTCGTATTCGAGTCGAGTTTTATAAATCTTGACTCGGCCTCATTAGCATCTTGAGTCGAGTTTGAGTAGTTCACAAGTTGTATCGCTTGATTGGCACCCCTAGTCGAACTCATGTGGTCGTGGCATATATTTGATTGTGTTTGTAGTATGGGTTGCCGGGTCAATTTGTTATTGCGTGTTTGAGATATCGTCATCGCTTTTACATTATCTCAATGCATTATATTAATTTAGAATAAGATATTATAATTCAACTTATAAACTAAGAAATATTATGTGATTTGATTGTTTAGTAAGTTTGTAACAATAATAATAAATAGTAATAGTAATAGTAACAGTATCAGTACATAACGTAACAGAAATAGTAGTAGTAGTAGTAGTAATAATAATAATAATAATAATAATAATAATAATAATAATAATAGTTATAATAATAATAATAATAATAATAATAAAAATCATAATGAAAAATTGACATGAATAATCCCAACTATGACCGTTCCGCTTAAAATAATCTCAATTATGAGTTATTCTATAATAATCCAAAGTATTAGGGGTATCATCCCAAAATAATCCAAACTTCGTTTTTCTTACCTTCAACGATCCATTTTGGAACTACTATACGCAGTAGAATTAATAGTTTGGATTATTTTGAGAAGTTACCCCCAATAGTTTGGATTATTCTAGAATAACCCATATATTGGATTATTGTGAGCTGAATGGTCATAGTTGGATTATTCTAGTCAATTTTTCCTAATAATAACAATGATACAAAAAACAATATTAATGGTAATAGTAGTAATAAAATTAATACGAACGCATTATATCAACGTTTGACATAGATTAATATATTAGATCACTCAATATATTAGACCAATATGAGATACTTAAGATCAATGTATTAGATCAATGAATAACATAGTTAAGATCATTATGTTATATACTAGATCAATGAAATAGTTAATACATATGTATTGGTTCAATCATCAATATATTAATCCATATATTAATCTACTAGACCAATCATCGATATACTAACTCAATATATAAGATAGTTAAGATTAATTTATTAGATCGATCATCGATATTTAAATCAATATATACTATAGTTAATATTAGTATACTATATCAATCACCATAACATTTATGATAGTTAAGATTAGTGTATTAGTCCAATCATCAATATGTGTAGGGTAGTTAAGAGCTATATATTTTATCAATTATACATATATTAGATCGATCAATAAGATAATTTAAATTTTTATATTATATCAGTCATTAATACATCAATCAGCGATATGTAAGACCAATGAGCAGGAATGTTACAATTAACGTATTAGATCAATTGTCAATATACTAGATCAATCTAATAAGAAAGTTAAGATCAATGTAGTATATAAATTATTGATATATTAGATCAACATATAAGATAGTTATGATTTATGTATTACATAGATCAAGCATCAATATATTAGATCAATGTATACGATAGATAAGTGTAGTGTATTATAAATCATCAATGTATTAGATCAATGTATACGATACTTAAGTGTAGTGTATTATAAATCATCAATGTATTAGATTACTGTATATGATAGTTAAGAGTAGTGTATTAGATCAGGCATGAATACATTTAAGATTAGTTAAGATAAGTGTATCATGAGCCTGAACGAGTTAAGCTTGATTGTAATTACTACGTTATGAGTTATATAGTATTAGTAGTAGTTTAGTAATAGTTATGTATTAGTGATAGTAACATATCTAATAATAGGTAATAACAATAGCAATAGTTTTAATAGTAATGGTTAGAGCATCCTCGGTTTTAAGATATTTTATTCCGTTTAAAAAAAAGAGGTTTTATTGATACACCACTATAGTATTTGTTCAAAGATATATTTGGCAATAGTTATTTATATAATCAGGTCATTTGATAAATCAGTAGTGTAAAACATGTTTAGAACTAGTTTAACTACTAGGTACGTACTTACCAATTAACACAATATATCACTTAGATGGGCTAGTATTAGTTTAAAGCTAGTTTTGTGATATCTCATTGTAAGCATTGTAAATTACGGTAATATATTATGACTAAGGCCCTGTTCTGTTCACCTTAAAATAATAATATTCAGTAAAAATAAGTTTAGTTCAGTAAAAATAAGTTCAGTTCAGTAAAAATAAGTTGAACTGAACAGGGCTTAATATGTACTCAAATCAATACAACAATTAAGTAATATTATTTGGAAATAACAACTAACTTTTTGAAATTCCAAAATTCAAATTCAAAATTCAAAAAATAAACCTAAAATTTCAGCTCTCCTCTCCCCATTTACCTCTAAAATTAGCCCACCCCACCAATATAAAAGCCTAAAAACCCTAGCATCCCTATTCCCTCCCACCTCTTCCTCCCCCAGCCTGCCTTTCTTTCACCTCCCTTTCGCCTCCCTTTCTCTTTCTTTTACTCTAATTGCTAAACCTGTAGAACTAGAGGAAAGCAATTGAAATGGAGGAACCATTTCAAGTACACGTTTTCTGAAAATATTTATCATTCATTTAATTTCAAGAATTTCGAATGGTTAATACACAATGAAAAAGAGATAAGTTTTACCTCTTGAAGATTTTCGGTTGAAGATCTTCGTTGCAAGAGGCTCTTACTTTCTTCCGTTTTGATTTTTTTTTAATTTTCGTTTTCATTTGAATTCTTATGGGTTTTGATTAAAAATCTATATTTTTTTATTTTCTTTTTTCTCGTTATATTTTCGTCTTCTAATTATTATGTTATTTAATAATTGTTTGGTTTTTTTATATAGATTTCGTTGTTTATTTCAAGACTCTGTTACGATAATGGAGTATCTGGTTCTTATTTTTTTTGTTCTTTGAATCTATGTTGATTCTTTTTTTGGGGTTTGAAGATCTTTGTTTTGTCTTTCAAATTATCTACTACATTTGATTTGGTTTGTCCATAGTCAATAATTTCGTTTATCTGATTCATTTGAGATTTGACCTCCATACCAAGAAAATTGTTGGATTAAAATTTTTTTAAGGAATAAGTGATAAACACTACATTGTAATTGTAACCTGCCAAGAGGAAAATTGAGTCTGGAAAATTGGAGATATACATGCATGTAATCAGACATGGAGTGTCTAGATGAAAATAGAATAGAAACAAGACATGAAGTCTGGAAAATTGTTTGAGTAACAACAGGAAATTAAGGAAGGTGTTGCTAAAAAAATGGAAGAAGGTAATTGACCTTTTTAAATTATTTTTGTTGCTTTTAGGTCAATTCAATTACTAGTAATAGGCAAGATAACTTCATAAAAATGGAGGGTGGAGAAGTAATCACAATGACTCTAGTTATGGTAGAAAAACATTCCTATTTTAATTGTTTCAAAACAATTAAGACTTCTTTCATTTTTTCAATAAGTGGAAGCTGAATTGGACTAAATTAAATTGGAATTAAAGCTTAAATGATTGATAAAAGTAAATATTTAAGTAAATTTACTTTAGTAACTAGTAAATATCTAAATAAAGTAATGTAACCTTAATAAATAAAGGATCTTATTATTGTACGTGTGTCAATAAGCAATTGCTTAAGAAATTTAATTCATATTCAATATAATTTAAAATAATATTAATGTTGGTTGTAAATTGATGTAGTTGATATTTATGATAAAATATCTAATGTCTCTTTATCTTTTGTCTTAATAAAGTTAAAAAATGAATAAAGTAAGAATAAGTTAGAATATAAATTTGAATTAGCTAAGAAATTCAAAACTATTAAAAATGAGTATTGTCAACACTATATCAAGTTAAAGAATACTAGTTCGTGTTTAATTGGAGTGTCTTGGATTATATAAGATTGGGTCAAGAATAAATTTTGGTCTAATTGTATCAGATTGTAATAGGTTGGGTCAATAATGGATTAACGAGAATAAGCTGAGTCGAATCGGATACTAGCAGATAGGATTGAGTCAGTTCAGGTTGTATTGGATTGTATCAGTTCGAGTCAACAATAGACCATACGAAAATAAGCCGAGTCTAATCGAGAAACAGCAGACCAGAACAAATCAACTTAGGTTGTATCGGATTGTATTGGGTCGGGTTAATAACGGATCGGGTGAGAATAAGTCGGATCTGGTCGGGTAAACGTCGGATCCAAACGGGTATCGGATAAGTTTCTGGTCGGATGCCGGTCGGATTCGAATATTATAATATCGGGTATAATCGGTTTCGGATAGACGATGGGTCGGATATCGGTCGGATTTGAGTCGGATCATAGCGGGTCAAGCCAATATCGGATAACAGTCGGGTCGGATGACGGTCGGGTTACGGATACATGCTAACTCGGATCGAACCAAATCGGATTATCGGATCGGATCAGTTTTTGACACCTCTAAGTTTAGTAATGAACCAAAAGATACCAAGGAGAATTACTCCTTCAATTTTGAAAGAGAAGGAAAAAGAAGGAAGAGGGTGAAAGTGGGTTTTGTGCTCATCAATTGATCAAATATCACGTGTCAATTACCTGCATAGTTTTGTTAAGTGGACTAGTTAGTTGGGCCGTGCCGGCCATGACTATTTAATTGAATGCTGGGAGCGGATATGATCCAAAGTTTGGAATGTTTTTTTGAAAATTTTCAATTTTAAATATTACCTCAGTTTTTATTTAATTGCAACATTTTTGAAAATGGAAATTAATGTAAAAATTTTCATGAGGTATTAGGTGAATGTATGGGCATAATTAAGAGGAGTAGGGACCATTGAGTATTTTGATTGTGCAAAAAGTATGAGGGAGACCCTCGGGACCACAACAAAAAGTATTTTAATTATGTTAAGTATGAGAGAGAGCGTGGGGACTACAACTATATAAGGAATAAAATAGTGTTGCAGTTTTTGAGAAATTTCCTTATTAGGAAAGTGTTGCAACTAAAGGTAGTATATTACTTCCTCCGTTTCAAAAAAAATAACTAAACTTTTCATTTTAAGAAGTTTCAAATTAATGATTACACTTCACTTTTTTCCTTTTTTGGTAACTTTTTCTCTATATCTCTCTCCTACCACAAATCTTACCCCACAATCACTCACAAAAACAAAAAGTGTCTAGGAGTCCGCAAAAGAAGAAGTGTAGTCATTTTTTTGAAACGGGGGAAGTACTTGTGAACTATACAGTTTATTTTGGCATATGAAGTAGACAAATATATAAATTTTGGATATCTAAACTTCTCCTTGATACTCCCTCTGTTTATATTTAATATGGATACTTTGACTTTTGTTAATTGTTATTCACAATCTAGTCTTTACCTATCTTACTCTTTTATATGTGAGGGATCATGTTTGATTCATCTTAATCTGTAGAGTCATAATATTACTAACCTTATATGCACGTGATGCGTGCCTCATGCGAAAGAGTAATATGTAATGATTAATGTAATTTCTTCAGTGAAGTGTATATATATTTTCATACTTTTAAAAATAATCGTTAATTTTTAGTTATTTTGTTTTTTTCAAGAGTGTATTTGTAATTTTAGAAGAAGTTAAGTAGTGAAACAATATAAATGCATAAAAAAGAGTAATAAATATTAAATAGTACTCCCTCCGTTTTTTTAATATGTACATTTTTTCATTTTGGTGTTTTTTGTAAGTTGGTATACTTCTACCTTTTTCTATAAATGGAATGTTGGCCCAGCTAATTATTACACTTCTCTCTACCTTTTTCCCTCTTTTCTTACTTTTACTATCTTTCTCTCTTACTTCGCTTTCTCCTTGGTCCACGCTCAAAAGCAGATGTACATATTTAAAAAAATGAGGGAGTACTAGATTAGCAATAATGATCTAAAAACAAAACGCCAAAAAAGATAAAAGAATCTTATCAAAGATTAATGAAAGATGTCATTTAGAGCATCATCACTCATGAATAAGAAAATACATTATACCACTCTTTCTACCACTTTCTCACTCATCCTTAAATATTGTATTACGTTTTATGATCAATTTGATTAGATGCACCTCATTCATGAACGATCAATTACTCATTGTATTTGAAAATAAAAAAAGATCAAAATATATAAAAATATAGCAAAGTGAGTGTTTATTTATAGATCTCAAGAAAATATAATCATTGATATGTTTTAAAATAGTTTTTACTTTGTAGATTTTCAGATATTATAGTTTGAAGTTTTAAACATTTTTTGCTAAAATATGATTTCTAAGTTTGGATATAAAACTTAATTCCTTAATTATTGTATTTGAGAACTTTCTTGATTTATTTTATTTGTTTTTCCTTTTCTTATTTTTGGTTGTCCACCCCCCTCTTCCCTTATAGTATAGAGATCTTTTCATAAATTTTACTCAGGTATGATTAGAGATATTCATGGTTAAAGATTTACATTGGCATGCGTAAAAAGTACAAATATCCCTATTAAATAAAATAGAGAGAATAATAAATGAGAGAATAAAAAATAGTGTTTCTAAATTTATAGTTAACCATCAAATTGTCTAATTCCTCAATTGAAGAGATCAATCATCTAAGAAGTGGAATTGCTTGAAGTGGCTCAACCTTGCGCAATGTAATCCCACACTTTTCTTCCATGTTTATATCTTCTGCAGTAGCCCCATGATCGTACTTCCAACTAAATGGATGAAGTAGAGCAGCCAACATTAGATGTGTCATCCTATAAGCTAATGGCATTCCAGGACATATCCTCCTTCCAGATCCAAAGGGTATGAGCTCGAAATCATGTCCTTTAATATCAATGTCTATATCCATATATCTTTCTGGAGAAAACAATTCCGAATTTGACCACACACTTGAATTACGACCAATTGACCATACATTTACCCAAATAGTTGAGTTTTTGGGCACTAAATAGTTGCATAATAATACATCTTTTTCTGCCTTATGTGGCACCAAAAAAAGGGGTTACAGGGTGTAATCTCCATGTTTCTTTCACTATTGCCTGAATATAAGGTAAATTTGAGATGTATGATTCTAGCATAGAATTAGCCTTTCCAAGTACTTTGTCTACCTCAAGTTGAGCCTTTTCCATCTTTTGTGGATTACGCAATAATTCTGCCATTGCCCACTCTAATGTACTAGATGTTGTCTCTGTTCCTGCTATAAATAAATCATGATCATATAAAAGTAGATATATTAATAAAATGCGACACATATTCTATGTCATCCAAAAAAGATATTCCAGTAGTCCTAACTAGAGAATGTCTGAATATTATGTTACCATATACACAGTAACGATAATAATACACCTTCAATAAAAGAGTTCTCTAAAATTTTCTTAGAAATATATGTATACATATAGCAATAACAATATGCTTGATCCCAAATTTTGTTTCACCTTCAAAAAGCTTTTTGAACCACACTAATTAATTCAATTATGCAAACGTTGCAGTTATAAATATAATTTCCATGTTTCAAAAAATCGGTTTCATTTTTTCGGTTTATCCCAAAATATATTTTTGGTCTATTCTTTGTAAACTTTTTTATATATAGTCCATCCACCTAATTATCTCTTTTTTTACTTCACTTGACATATATGTGAAAAAAAACAAATTGAGCTAATATTTTAGAACATTGGGAGTAATTAAGGGGTGACAAAATAGCCAGACAGTGCGTAGACACCCCCCCCTCTCTTCCATACCAATATATACCTACACTACACACCCACTATTCAGGACCGGTACTAGTATCATACCCACACCTGCAAACGCGAGCATACCCCTAAATTCATCCCTAACTCCACTATCCAACTGGGTATACCCACCCGCTCAAATCTGCCTCAAACTCGTACATACTCGCCTATACCCGTCTATCCAATATCTTTCAAGCAATGAGTTATATCAACCAAACCATGAAAAATCAATCCTTGACGACTTGATTGAAGTGTCGGTGTCCCCCAATGATGTCATTTCATGAGCCCTTGGCCCAATGGACTAATAAAAGGCATGAGCTCGCTTGGGTTATTATACTTTTAGATTGTTTAAAGGTTATTGAGTTGCATTGGGTGGGTAGACATGGGGCGGATAATGGTATACTTTCATATGCATCACCTATCCCTACCTATGGTAGGTATATATGACTTTTTATACCCATATACACCGGCCATCCATCGAACCTATAGGCTATACCCATCCTACATCAACTGGGATGGGTGCAATGCAAAATTCACCAAATTTTACCCGTTACCATCCATGGCGAGTATATTCTTTTGCGCTTTTTATTAGCAATTAACAAAGTTTGATCATAGGACTCATCATAAGGTTGTTAGAAGCCTTTTTTTTGCCATTTAAGTTTCGTAACTACTCTTTTTTTTTCTTTTTTTTTTGGTAAGGAGAAGTGGCCCGGACCCCGCTCGAGTCATATTGGGCCAGATACTTGAGATTAGGGGGGAATGGTAAGGGAATCCCACCTCCAAATGCCCCTAGTGGGATTTGATCCCATGACCTTGAAGTCATGGGGCCAAACTCTTACCATTAGACCAAGCCAAGCTTGGTAGTTTCGTAACTACTCAATATGATAACTTTGCATTTAAAGGTGTTGCCCAAAGTTTATTTGTATGCGTTGTGTATAAGTACTCTTTACTTCTTTAGAGCTAGTCCCACATCCACATATAAAGATTTGAGAAAAATCAGTCATAAATACAATGTCGTCTTTTTAAGTAATTACATAAAATGGAATGGGCTTTGTAATGTCTTTTTTGTGTTGGATTATCCTAATCAATCTTCTAATTATTTGTTAATTTCATTCAGGATAACGACAACTACTTCAAAGTTAAATAACGTCAAATATCACTACCATCAAATGCTCTAAATACGAAATCAAATGGTGGCGATCTTCTCCTTTAAGTGGTTGAGAATCGAAACTCTCGATAGTTCTGGTCTATATAGCGCTTCAAAACCTCATTAAAGAAAGGGAAGCACGAGAAAGGAGCAGGGTGAG
Organism: Patellifolia procumbens; assembly: GCA_947645195.1. Lineage (NCBI taxonomy): Eukaryota > Viridiplantae > Streptophyta > Magnoliopsida > Caryophyllales > Amaranthaceae > Patellifolia > Patellifolia procumbens. The sequence continues at coordinate 55,541 of CANSGD010001192.1, forward strand.
CCAAACACAAGCAACCAAAAAATCTTACTTGATTGATTTGGAAGGGTTAGGATTTCAAGTACCCTTTTCAATAGAGAAGGAGAATATCTTGGAATCGAGAATAGGCGACGCCCACCACTCTGACAAAAATGAGAGCAAGAATTTTCACGTCCATTCAGAAGTAGGGGAGATGGCCTGTTACTCGCCAAATCACTTCAAATTCGGGATCTCATTATCAAAGGAGACAATCTCATCATCATCAACATTATTCGACGGTATTTTTGCAGTCTCTGGAGTATACAAACGCTTATTAATGACATTTTCCAGCTTATTTCTTCCTTCCGAACGGTGTCTATTATTCAAGTCTACAAAGAAACTAACCGAGTGGCTGAATACGTTTCAAAGATTGGGCATCACCTCCAAAATCACTCTCGATGTACAGTCCGATACGTATCTTCATTATTTAGGTATTTTAAATATATAGGGTTTACTATTGAGAGACCGATACTTTTCTTGTATCTTTCTTTTAAAATAAGGAAACCTCTTGAAAGAAAAAGTTTATTTGCGCCTTCCGATGTCTCCCCTTGCTAAGTTTTTTTTGGTGTTGGTCAGAGTATTTCGCACTGATAGTACGGGCAATCTCCCTCATGGTACTGAAGTCAACTTAATGGGTAGACCCCTCCCAACTTTGGTTACACCATTCGCAAAAGTCAGGAATCGAACTTCTAACCACTTGTTTAAAGGATGAGAGTACTTACCACTTACATCAACCAACTTTGTACTCCCCTTATTACGTAATTGAACTATTTTGCGTCCTTCACTCGCCTTATAAAAACTTGCATGGCTTTTGGTGGGTCGATATCTTGAGGCCTAGGTTGGGCCTCGTCGTATTTAACACAACCTAGCTCTTGAAACGGCTGAAATGTGACGTAACGCCAGATGTGACAAAATATGGAGTACTAAATATGACTTGTGGGCTTGAAGTAACTTTTTAAAAAATGATTTAGTAAACTTTGATTAATCAACTCAAAAATAATTTAAATTTGAAAAGCTTGGCCCGTATGGATACTTTATAGTAGTAACAAGTAATTGAATAAGATAAGGTACAAGTGGTACAAAAATAACTACACAAAGGATTTGGAATAAACAAATATAGTTTTCATGAATTTTAAAAAAATAGTCTCACAAATTTGGGCCAATTGGCCAAAGTGGTATAATAATTTGGGTCTTTTGCCAAATTGGTAATAAACTAACTCCAGCCATAAAATGGTATTTTAAAAATTACCGATAGTTAATTAGACCTAATTTTGAGTCGCAATTGGCAAAGACAAACGCGTGAGATACACCTTTCTAAATTGGCAAAAACATAACTTCGAAAGGGCTAAGACTGCTCGAAAAAACACAGGACTTTCCAGCACAATTGAGTGCACAAAACACTTAGACAACTTTTTGTTCTTTTACACCTCTTCATATATAGCAAATTTAATTGTAATAGAGTTGAGTGTTGGGTGCGTGAAAACAATTGAGAAACTTTTATAATTAAGAGATAAAGAGAGAATGAGGAAGAGAAGACTTCTAGTGAAGTCAAGAGAGAAAGTGAAGATCAACTAAGAGTTGATTTAATCTAACTCCGTTGAGAGAAAAGAAATGTAGAAGAAAAGAGGAAGCGAGAGATTCTTTCATTATTGGTTAAAATCAGACAAATGATAAAATGAGAGTACAATGCTATATTGATAAGTACTTTATTGTGCTTATCCATACCGCATTTTTAGTGTCGATGCATATAGATTTAGAGCATTTTAGTCTTGCATTGCATGGTTTTGATTACTTTGAGCTAAGTGGTTGCTTCACTACTCGTTTAGTTGTTTTGGATGATTTTCAGACCAACTAACAGGTTTTTGAAGCCATTTATGATCATTGGAAGATTAGTTGTGGACTGTTGAACTTCAAATGGACATAATGTTTGATCCGTAAATCGGATTAAGGTGATTCTAGAAGGAGGTGTTAGCTCGTTTCGATAGCTTTCCAACGACTGGTCATAAGCCCAATTCCGATAAGAGACGAGAGAGATATGATCGTTTGAAGTTGAGTTGTCCGCTGACTAGCAGGTCTACACGACCGTGTTGATTTCAGCACGACCGTGTTGGTCTGTTTCCACGAAGTCAGTCCTGTTCTGCTTGCCCACTGATTTGAGAAGTTCAGGTCTACATGACCGTGTCCACATTGACACGACCGTGTCGACCTGCTTTCGGGCTTTGACCCGTTTTGTCTGTCTTACTTTAATGACTCTTTTAATTAGTTTTGGGAGCTTAGTTTTCGACATGATCTCATACTTAGTTTCTAATTAACTCTCTCTTAGCCCTAAAACTCTCTCTAAACACTAGTTACTCCATTGTTTCATTATTGAAGATCGAATTCATCAATTAATTCAAGTAATTTCTTTTCTATCTCTTTCCTTTAATCTTTTTGCTTTGTTCATGATGTTTACTTTATTGAATTTTAATTGCTTAGAATCCATGATTAGTGAGTAGTTTCTAATCTAGGGTTTGGGCGAAAGTATGAATTAAGGGCTTAATGTAGATTATCTATGCTTTTATTGATTCAATTGTTTGTCTATGCATTGAATATGATGTTTTGACACCCTAGGATAGATCTTGATCACGTTTATGCTAGGGCACTTAGGGTCTTTATTCCCATGTTTCGACTTGATTTCTAGACCAAGGGATTGGGTAGGAATTAAGGGGATCCTTTAATTAGGGGTTTTCCGAACTTAATGAATTTATTAATCAACGGACCAAAGACCATTCGAAAGAGGATTTGGTTGGTTGATTAATCGATTACTCTTGAGGACCATTCGAGAGAGGACTCAAGTATATTAGAGGGGAACTTAACCTTGTATTGACTCCGTTGTGAATCGCCATAGCGTCGATTATCGTTGTCTAGCCCACGTTCATACGAGTAGCCTGAACTCTAGTGTCTTCCTTATCATATTAATCCTCCTATTTGTTTATTAGTCGGTATTCCTTAGCTAGTCAATTAGTCGGTTACTTACTTAATCCTAAACCCCCAAAAACCCTTCACTTAGGTAGTTTTAGACTTAGTGGACTGAACTCAATCCTGATTTCCTTGTGGTTCGACCCTTGACTTGCTGTTACTACGTGCTTAGTAGTTGCTAGTTAGGTTTATAAATTGTGTTTGCTAAGCGGTTCTTAGTGCCTTAACGACACGCTAAAAACCTCTTATCATATATATAGTAACTAATGACAGCTAACTAATTATAAAACTAACTAACTAACTGAATTACATTTTACTAATGATAGCTAATACACCCCCTCAAGCTGGACTTAGGGTAGTTAGTCCAAGCTTGGAACAAAGATAATGATGTTGTTGAGAATTCAGAGCCTTAGTTAGTAGATCAGCCAATTGAGCATTGCTAGAAACATGAACTGTTTGAAGGAAACCAGATGCTACTTGTTCCCTGACATAATGCATGTCCCTTCTCAAATGTTTAGTCTTCTCATGAAAGATGGGATTATGAGCTAAGTGTTCTGCTGAAATATTATCACAATATAAAGAAATAGGAAGAGAAACTTGAACTTGTAAATCAGCAAGGAGATCATGTAACCATACTATTTCACTAGCAGCTGAAGACATACTTCTGTATTTTGCTTCAGTAGAAGATTTTCTAACTGTCTGCTGCTTCTTTGTTTTCCAAGATACAAGATTAGAACCAAGAAAAATAGCATAAGCACTCAAGGATCTGCTGCTATATTGACAAGAGCCCCAATCTGAGTCACTATATGTTGTAAGATCCAAGGTAGAAGTAGCTGAATAGAATAAACCTTGATGCTGTGTACCTTTGAGATACTTTATAACATGTAGTGCTGCTTTCAAATGTGGAACCCTAGGTTCATGCATGAATTGACTAAGATGTTGAACAGCATATGAAAGATCTGGTCTAGTTATATTTAAGTATAACAACCTACCAACCAATCTCCTATACACATCAGGTTCATCAAGTATATCACCAACTTCAGTAGATAATTTTAAGCCACAAGATAGAGAAGCAGGAGCAGCAGCACAATCTTCTATGTTACAATCTACTAGAATATCATTGATATACTTCCTCCGTTTCTAAATAAGTGACACACTTTCCATATTTGGAAATGTCACAATAAGTGACACCTAGCTTAAAATGGAATTTTTTAAAGAATAAAATTACTTATATGCCCTCATTCACCCAACTTAACTTGCAGCTAATTACACTCTAACCCTAACCCCCCTCCCCTCTCTCTCTCCTTAAACAAACCATAGCCACCCCCTTCTTCCTCCTCCTCCTCCCTTTCCACGGCCACCACCACACCCCAACCCCCATTAGCCACCATAATCACCGCAACCCCAACCACTGAAACACGCCACCCCTTCCTCTCTCTCTCTCCTCCTCCCTCCGTAGGAAAAATACGGCCACCACCACCTCCATAGCCACCGAAAAACCACATAAAAGCCAATGTGAATCGTAATCTTTTTATATCTGCCAGAAAAGAACAAGAAAGAGCAACGAAGATATGCGTTAGTTTTCATTCCAGACAGAAACCGAAGTCCTCACTCCTCTCTTTCTTTTCGTTCCAGATCTGGGTGGTTGGGGGTTGTTTTTGTGCTTTACAGTTCGTTTGGTGGTGATGAGGGGTGCTTTTCGGTTCCTTTGGTGATGGTTGAGGGTTGTTTCGGTGCTTTCCGGCTCGTTTGGTAGTGGTGAAGGCTGCTTTTCGGTTCGTTTGGTGGTGGTTGAGGGTTGTTTGGGTGGTTTAGGTTCGTTTGGTTGTTGTTGGGGGTGTTTTCGGTTCGTTTGGGTGATTTTCGGTTGGTTTGGTGGTGGTTGAGGGTTGTTTAGGTGGTTTTCTCGTGGTGGTTGGGGGATTAAGGGCGATGCCTCTAATGGAGGTTGTGGTCTGCGATTGTGGTGGTCACGTGGTTGGTTCTGGTGGAGTGGTGGCTGTTTTGGTTGGGTAATGACCATTAAATGTTAACCAATTGTTTAATTAATACTTTAATCAAATGAGCTATATTTATTAAACTGCCCTTTCTCCCCATTAAATGTGGTCCCAACTTTCTCTCTCTAAGCTCCTTGGTATTCCCCCACTTTCTCTATGTTTCACTTATTTAGAAACGGAGGAAGTACTTCTTTTGTGACAAGAACAAACCTTCATTACTTCTGATGACTTCAATTCCCAAAAAATAATGCATCTCTCCTAAATCCTTGATGGTAAATTCCTTGTCTAAAGCTTGTTTCACAGCTTCTATTTGTATAACAGAAGTACCTGTTACCAACATGTCATCTACATAGACAAGTATAACTAGGAAATCCTGATCAATTTTCCTAGTAAAAAAGGAATAATCTTGAGTAGATTGAATGAAACCAAGCCCTTTTAAGAACTTACTGAGCTCTATATTCCGCTGCCTAGAAGCTTGCTTCAATCCATAAAGAGACTTCTTAAGTCTACATACCTGCCCTTCTTGAGCTTTATGATAGCCTGCAGGAGGTTTCATGTATACTTCTTCCTCTAAACATCCATGCAAGAAAGCATTATTGACATCCAGTTGACAGAGAGGCCATTTATGTTTGATTGAAGTCTTAGCCTGCAATTTGTTGATATCCAGTTGCTACTAATCTGGCTTTATATCTCTCTATGGAACCATCAGGTTTAAGCTTTGTCTTGTAGACCCATTTGCTTCCAATAGCATGCTTGTCTTTAGGTAGAAAAGTCAATTCCCATGTTTCAGTCTTTTCTAGAGCTTGAAGCTCTTGATCCATAGCTGTTATCCAATTCTTATCATGTTTTGCTTGATTATAACTATTAGGTTCAATCACCTTACAAGAATTGACAGCAAAAGAGACTGATTGAGAAGGTGAAACTGAAACTGCTTTATTGTGAGGAATATAAGTTTGAACAAAATTTTGTAGTTTGGTAGAGGGAATTATAGTTCTAGTTGAATGTCTGGGAATAGGTAGGTTAGTGTTTAAAGGTTGATTTGATGGAATAAGAGAAGTAGTTTCAGAGGAATTTGGTAATGCAGTCTCAGGAGAAGTAGTTACAATAGTATGAATAGGTGTGTTTGTAAGAATAGGTGTAGATGAGGAAGAAGAATCAGATGAAAGAGGGTTATTAGGTGAAGAAGGAGGTGTTTGATTTGGAGAACTAGAAAGAATAGGTACAGAATTATTACCAATAGTAAAATCTATGAGTTTGGTAGGTAAACAAGAAACAGAATGTGTATTTTTGGATCAAGGAAAAACAGTTTCAAAAATACAACATCTCTTGAAACAAAACATGTGTGAGTATCTAAATCATAAAGCTTAAAAGCTTTTTGGCCAAAAGGATATCCAATAAATATACATCTCCTGGCTTTATTATCAAACTTATCTCTTCTAACTTCAGTATTGTATGCAAAACACAAACAACCAAATACTCTCAATTCATTATAAACAGGTTCCCTTCCCAACAACACTTCATAAGGAGTTTTCCAATCTAACAACTTGACAGGTAATTTATTGATGATATGTGTTGTTGTAAGAATGCAATCACCCCAGAATTTCTTGGGTAATTTGGCATGTAATATGAGTGCTCTTGAAACTTCCAACAAATGCCTATGTTTTCTTTCAACTCTGGCATTTTGTTGAGGCACATAAGGCACACTTTTCTGATTTAAAATACCTTTTGCAACAAACATTTGCATACACTGCTCTTTGATTATTTATGTTCCATTATCAGTTCTCACCAGTTTAACTCTCCTATTAAACTGAGTATCAACCATAGACAAGAAATCACTCATTGTTTTCTGAACTTGCATCTTGTTGTGCAACAAAAATGTCCATGTTATTCTACTATGATCATCTACCACAGTAAGAAAATAGGATGCACCATTCAATGCTACCACCTTATAGGGCCCCCACAAATCAACATGAATCAAATCAAAACATTCAAGTGCCCTACTATTACTCACAGGAAATGGAAGCTTATGAAACTTTAATTATATTCTCCAATACCACCACAATCACACTCCTTAATATGCTGCATTTTTGATAATGAACAATGCCCTAATCTAGCATGTATCATCTCCAAAGATACTTCAGATCTGCCCTTATTATGAATGCTAGTGGAAGTTTTATTTGGTAAAGTCAACAAATCAGCACTATCTACACTTACAGTGTTGCAAGCAATATTTATAGCACCTGTAATAGGTAGTGAAGAAGGTACTCCAGCTGTAGTGTCCAAGTAATATAAACCATGTTGTCTGTATCCAATACCCACCACTGCAGTACTAATAAGGTCCTGAAAATAACACTTATCTTCTGTAAACTCAACCTTAACACCACAATGATCAATAAGCTTGCCAACAGAAAACAAATTAGGCTGAAAACCATGCACCAACAGCACCTCTTTCAATACTATTTTATCTGATATAAACACATCTCCAGTAATTTTTACTAACTTAAAAGTACCATCAGGAAGACCAACTTTTATAGGTTTAGGAAGAAAAGTTTTCCTAATCAACAATCTTTCATCAAAAACCATATGATCACATGCTCCAGAATCAACTATCCAGCTATTGATGTCATTTTGCTTAAACACAGAACAAGTGAAAGAATGTGTAGTATTTTTACCTGAAAAACTGGTAAAAGCACTAAAATCAACATTCTGTTTCCCTTTCATATTCTTCAATACTTCTTGACATAAAGCTGATAACATATCAGATGTGATCAAATTCTCTCCAGCAGAATGAGCAATATCTTCAATAGGTGTATCTACACAGCCTTGCACATTTGCAGCTAATCTTGCACCATGTGATGAATTATTGCCTTTACTTGCTTTGATAGTATTGTACCACTCAGGATACCCAATAATCTTGAAACACTGATCTGCAGTATGTCCTTTACCCTTGCAATGAGTACATATCTTGTCCATTTTATCTTTCTTCCAATCTTTCTTCAAGTTACCATTATTATTCCTTTGATACCATTTCTAAAATGCCTTTGAGCAGCCATAACAATGCTTTCAAACAAGTGTTCTGTGGCTCAAGTGATTTCTTTTGTTTCTCTATTTGTTGAACAATAGAGAAAGCTTTGTTGAGAGTAGGCAATGGATCCATTGATAACAGATTAGAAATAGTTGTGTCAAAGCCACTATTAAGTCCAAGCAAAAACTGAATCAACCTATCCTCAGATTCTAAAACATGAAATCTCTTGAGAAAAGAACAAGAACAAGTAGATACAGTTCCACAACTACAAATTGGAAATGCTCTTAAACTATGTAGTTCATCCCATAGCTTCTTTAATTTTCCATAATATGCAACAACTGTCATATTATCTTGCTTCGAATTATCAATTTCTTTCTTCAATTGAAAAATCAAAGGTCCATTTAACTGACCAAATCTCTCATGTAACTCAGACCAAAGTTCAGCAGAAGTTTCAACAAAACCAAAATCATCAGCTAAATCAGAAGACATGGAACTCAAAATCCAACTAATCACCATATAATCAGCTCGTTTCCATTGCTGATAAGTTTTATCAGTTACATCAGGCATGATTAATACTCCATTAATGAATCCTTCCTTGTTTTTGGCAATTAAAGCTATACGCACATTTCTACTCCATCTCATGAAATTGACACCAGTAAAAGAAGAAGCAACCAAAGCTGAAGTAGGATTATCAGAATTGGAGATAAAAGAGGATCAATGTTACCTCCATTGCCAATATTCTGTGCAACAAAATTCTCACCAGATTCATCAGTGGAAGTCGGCATGATGAATGATTCAATCAAGATTCTTGAATGAAGCAAGAATTAAACTCAGTTTTAAAGAAATTCAGCAAGAAAATTCGAATTGAATCTTCGCTCAACAACAGAGATCAATAAAACTGAAATTCAAGTTTTATTAAGATCAAAAGAAATCGAACCAATCCCTAGAATAGAGATGAAGCTCTGATACCATGAAGATCAACTAAGAGTTGATTTAATCTAACTCAGTTGAGAGAAATAAAATGTAGAAGAAAAGAGGAAGCGAGAGATTCTTTCATTATTGGTTAAAATCAGACAAATGATAAAATGAGAGTACAATGCTATATATAGTAACTAATGACAGCTAACTAATTATAAAACTAACTAACTAACTAACTAACTGAATTACATTTTACTAATGATAGCTAATAGAAAGTCACTTGTTCAGGGGGAACGGAAGGACCGGAAACTGGTTCTTAGAGGAATTAAGTGAGGATTTATAATAGGTTATACTAAGTCGTCAATGTTGTTATAAATAAGAGAAGACATGGTTTTTTCCTATTGAGATTGGGAAATTCACCTTGTTAGTTAAACTCTTGTGTCCTCTCTCTTTTAGTTAATTTCTCTTTTGTTTATTTTAGAGTTTTTAATATTCGGTAAAAATAGTTCAAAAATCCCAATACTACGATATACCGTTAAGTAGTAGTAATAAGTTCTATAATAAAGTATCAATAAGTTCAAATAAATACTAGTAATAAATTGAAGAGAACATGCACTAAGTTAGCAAAAGAAATTCCAAAAAGCATCCAATTTTCCCAATATGCATTATCAATCATTGGATAAGAAATGTACCATTCACATCTCTTAGGAAATACTCCATCCCTCTTTTTGTAATTGCTACATTTTTTTTTTTTTACAGTTTTCAAGACACAAATTCAAACATTAATATTTTAAGATACATATGAGAAAAAAATATAAAAAATTACTTGTTTGAAAAATACACATTGAGACGAATTAACATAGTGTTTCTTACATGATTGTGTTTTTTCTTACTTGTATAAAACTACAAAGTTAAAGTTTCTTTGTAAATAATGCTCGTCGTCCAAATATAGCAATTAAAAAAAGACAAAAGGTGTAAAAAATATCACAAGCTCAATTTGTGTACCACAATTCTTATACGTTCTGAATAAGAATAGAAGACTGTCACTTCATTATTTGCTGTTATTAATGCCACAGTCCATCGTATCTCGATGACAATTTTAATAATATGAAACAGTAATTAACCATGCCATTAAAACAAAGTTGTTTTTCTTACCACAAGTAAATGTTTGACATCATCGAGGCTCAATTCATTATCCGCAACTAGCTTGAGTAAGGTGCTCAAAACATCGTCTTTGACATCATTTGGATGTTTCAACCTTCCATCAATAATTTCCTCAAAAATACCCATCAACTTGTTCATGTAACCCCTAGACTTTTTCAACACACCTTGCAAATCCAAGTGTTTAACTAATGGGAAAAAATCTGACATATTAGGCTTCCCAGCCTCTTCTAACATATTCCAAACAAGATCTTTAAACTCTTGTGAATTCGAAGAAGCATGACTAGCCAAATCTATTGAAAAAAACGTGTTAGATAACAAGTTTAACGTGGTAGTAAACCCAGCTTTACCGATATCCACTGGTAGACCCTTTTCACTACACTCTCGTACATACTCCACTAGCTCTTTCGCCTTAATTTGTCGTAAAACCTGGCTATTATTAAGGGGCTGAGTATTAAACAAATGGATGGTTGCAATTTTTCGAAGGTTTCTCCATTTAGGACATATTGGGAGCCAAACCATGGAAAATTTGTCGTGATTTGCGGCTCTTCCAGCATCTGGGACAGCTCTACTAGAAAGGGCTAAATCGTTTTTAAGGAACATTTCTTTAGCTACTTCTGGAGACGATATTACAATTGTAGTGACACTTCCGAGCTTGAGAGTCATTATGGGGCTGTAAGTTTTTGAAAGCTCGGTGAGGGTACGATGAGGCTTGTTGCCAAGCTTGTGGATACTTCCTATTATAGGCCATGGTCTTGGTCCTGGAGGTAGTTTGGAATTATTAAACAATTTTGAGAAGAGGATGGTCAGGATGATGGGGAGCAGAAGGATAGAGAGAATTGATGTATAAGATTGCTCCATTTGACGATGGAGTTTTTATGATTACTCATGTACTAGCTTGTGAAAGGTATTAGTAGTGATACATGAGCAAATGAGAATTTGATGTGGCAATTGGCTTGTTAGTTAACTCACTATAAAGCCTACAAGGCTACAAGGTCCCGTTGAGAATATGAGGTGTGGAATTTGGACCCACTTATCTGTAACTCTAACATTTTCCTCATCAAACTTTTTGCATAAGATGACAAATCCATGGGCATGACACATGGCGTTAAGAATTACTCTCTCAATCCGTAATTAATAGGTCTCTATTAATTAAGTAAGCATTATTATATCTTCTAACGTACGGATAAAATATAACAAGTAAGCATATCAGGAGTAAAGAGCTAAAGCATAAAAATGGTTGAATAAGAGAGAGGGTTCACACGTTCAGTAGAAAGTCTCACATCATATAAATATGAAAATAGAGCGTAAAAAACATAATTAATGAATGATCCCATATCACATGAATTTAGTAGTTGGATGGGACAAACTATTCTACTTAAGGTGGCATGTCAATTATTTCTAAATTGACTAAACCAGTGTAAATGAATGCAAATTTTGATATAAATATAAGGATTTTTTGTTGAGAACTACCTACATTTAGGGGTCATTTGTGAATAACTACCCTGTTTCAAAAAAATGTCAAATAACTACTTACTTTTCTCAAAAAAGTTTGGTATCACTACCTGATACAGATTTTCGTCAAAAAACTTAACGGAGAACGTTAGTGGGGGGCCATATATCAACCTTTCCCTCCCAATTTCAATTGAAATTACTGAACTAATCTCTTGTTATGCACTCAAATCAGTTGGGTATCCATATTTCCCAACCCAGATTTTATTTTCCCAACCCTATTTTTCATTTTCCCATCCCAGATTCTCTTGTCCATGAACATTCCACCCCAAATTATATGTTTGTAGGGAACTACAACAACAATAGTATTTCAGATTAAACAATTGAAAAGAAAAATTAGGGTTACATAGAATTTTCAATTAAAAAACGTTTTTAATTAGGAGAGAGAAATTGAATTGTAAGGATAATTCTAAGCATCTTTGTGAATTCTTTGAAGAATTAGGGTTACACTGAATTTTTAAATAATGTTTTACCCTATTTACAGTGTTGATTTGGTGATTTTGTAAATTCTTGTTAGTCGAAAATAGAATTCTGAGGAATCTAGCATTTTTGACAATGATGTGGTCAAATTTGGAAGAAAGAGATAGTAAGTTGGGTGAAAATGGAAGAAAAGGGATGAAGTTAGCTAGGGTCTAGCAATGTAGTGAAAATGGAAGAAAAGGGATGAAGTTAGCTAGGGTGAAATGAATAAGGAGAATGAAACTGAATTGAGTGTATAACAAGAGGTTAATTCAGTAATTTCAATTGAAATTGGGAGGAAAAGGTTGATATGTGGGCCCCACTAACGTTCTCCGTTACGTTTTTTGACGGAAATTTGTATAAGGTAGTGATACCAAACTTTTTTGACTAAAGTAGGTAGTTATTTGACTTTTTAAAAATAGAGTAGTTATTCACAAATGACCTCTAAATGTAGGTAGTTCCCAACAAAAAAATCCTAGTCTTTGGGCCCGGGCTAATGGGCTATGTCCCTTGTAATATAATTATGATGTTATTATTTCATTTCATTATTCTATATTAATTTAACTATTGATATATGTTTTTTTCTTTATGATTTAAATTCAAATAGTGTAACATAACAATAACCTACTCAATTTTAAAAGGTAATAAAATATTGTATTAAAGCGTTTACCATCTTCTTTTACTGAAAGTTTTGGTAAGGTAAAAGGATTCATTAATTGGAATCCAACACTTAATAGAGTTGTAGCTTAGTGGTAGAGTTACGATATTTCAAATATCTGGTTAGGTTTTTATTTCTTTAGAACAAATGAGATAAGGATATATACAATATAAAAGCAAAAGTTCAATCGGTCGATCCTACACATGCATCTAAGATGAGCATAGTGTGCTCAACTAAAACGCAGCTCAAACCACATAAAACGCAAGCAAACAAAAAGGTCAAAACAAGGATCAGACAATCAGTTCATTCATAATGAACAGTGAAAATTGGGTCTAACTTTTTCGCTCTCCTCCATTATTTCTTTCCCTCTCTTGAATCCACACATTTTGAATTCATTTCCCAAATTTTTCCCTCTCCTCAAATTCTCTCTCCTCATTTTTTCTTTAAAAACTCTTCATCTACTTTCAAAAATCTGCTTCTACTCACCATTTTTATTCAAAAAAATTGTAACTCGAGCCAAAATAATCATATCCCTATTCATCATTTTAACCCAAAAAATTCATTTTCAGCCCCCGAAAAATATTTGAACTTTAACCTCAACCCAACAACAAAACAAGTTTGAATGGTAACAATATAAAGTATGTGAGAATGGAAATGTATTTTTGAGTTTTTTTTTCCCTAGTCTAGAAATCTTTTCAATCAGTATACTATTATATTCTTTGGAAATGTTCCTTGAAAATATTAGCGATGTTCATTTCATATTTATTGATGTTCACTATACATTTGGTGTATATTTGAGTAATATTTTTATTTGGAAATGTTCATTCAACATAGTAATGATGATCTTTTGCATTTGTTTATAGTTTGAATGGTAACAACAAAACATATACTCCCCCCGTTTTTAAAATTGGTACATAAGACTTTGCACTAGGACCAAGGAGATTCCTAAAAGTAAGAAAGAGCCCCACTTTTGGGAAAATCAAGAAAATCATCACATCGGTCACCCTACCATATATAGAACTAGTCATATATGCACGCAATGCGTGTGAAATCATGTAAAATTCTATAACAGTAAGTTTGTTTAGGGTGTTTTGTATTTCTTTTTTCAAAATTTAAAAATGTGAAAACGGTTAGTTATGGGAAAAGTTGTTCCATTTAATTAGGATTTTAAAAAAAGATAAATGTTGATTTTTGGTGTCCCCCTACTTTTCACTTATAGAATAGAGATATGTACTAATATACAAAGTTTAAAAAATCCTAAAAGGGTAAAATGTACCAATTTAAAAAAAACGGAGGGAGTAATTTGTATTTTTTAAATCTTTGTTGAAATTTGAATCCATTAGATTATAGTTTTTTTGGAGTACTATTTAAATGATTATTCATTTTATTTGAATGTTTGTGGTTCATTTGTATTGATGTTCATTATACTTCCTACGTTTTTTTTAAATGTGACACTTTTTTTCACGCATTTAAATGGAGCAATTTATGGAGGTAAACGAGCAAATTAATCAACGAAATTTTAAGACAAGTAATATAGAATGTCAATCTTGCTTGTATTAAAATTTGTCGAAAATATAGTCGTTTACACCCCTAAACCGCTCCCTTAAAATGCGTGAAAAAAAAAACGAAGGAAGTAATAATATTTGCTAACGTTCGTTTTATTACTATTGTTCATTTTATTTGAATATTTTCATTTTATTTGAATGATTATTCATTTGTATTGATATTTATTAGGAAAAATTGCTTCTAATAATGCAACCTTCTGACGATTCGCAACTTATAAAGCAACATTTATACCCCATTTATTTTGAGTAAGTCAAGTTCACCGGCTATCTCAACAAGTGGTAATTTTATAATTAAAACTTTAAATTCTAATTAGAACAAATAATGCAACCTTTAAATTCTAATTAGAAGAATTTATAGTTTTAATTATAAAATAACCATTTGTTCAGACAACCGGTCAACTTGACCTACTCAAAATACTCAAAAATAAAGGGGGTATAAAGGTTGCTTTATTCAGATATAATCAAAAGTTTGCTTTATTATTTGCGAATTGTCAAAAGGTTGCATTATTAGAAGCAATTTTCCTATTTATTATTATCATATTTACTAACATTTGTTTCATTATTATTGTTCATTTTATTTGAATAGTTGCGAGCGGTTTCACCGCAAAATCCGTGGTGGACGCGCACCTACATAGAGGTAGGTGCGTCCACCTGAAACGCACATCCAAAAGAACTAAACGCAGCAAAAAAGAACACCAAATGAAATCTGACACGAAATGTTCATTCAACATAGTAATGATGATCTTTTGCATTTGTTTATAGTTTGAATGGTAACAACAAAACATATACTCCCCCCGTTTTTAAAATTGGTACATAAGACTTTGCACTAGGACCAAGGAGATTCCTAAAAGTAAGAAAGAGCCCCACTTTTGGGAAAATCAAGAAAATCATCACATCGGTCACCCTACCATATATAGAACTAGTCATATATGCACGCAATGCGTGTGAAATCATGTAAAATTCTATAACAGTAAGTTTGTTTAGGGTGTTTTGTATTTCTTTTTTCAAAATTTAAAAATGTGAAAACGGTTAGTTATGGGAAGAAATGTTCCATTTAATTAGGATTTTAAAAAAAGATAAATGTTGATTTTTGGTGTCCCCCTACTTTTCACTTATAGAATAGAGATATGTACTAATATACAAAGTTTAAAAAATCCTAAAAGGGTAAAATGTACCAATTTAAAAAAAACGGAGGGAGTAATTTGTATTTTTTAAATCTTTGTTGAAATTTGAATCCATTAGATTATAGTTTTTTTTGGAGTACTATTTAAATGATTATTCATTTTATTTGAATGTTTGTGGTTCATTTGTATTGATGTTCATTATACTTCCTACGTTTTTTTAAATGTGACACTTTTTTTCACGCATTTAAATGGAGCAATTTATGGAGGTAAACGAGCAAATTAATCAACGAAATTTTAAGACATGTAATATAGAATGTCAATCTTGCTTGTATTAAAATTTGTCGAAAATATAGTCGTTTACACCCCTAAACCGCTCCCTTAAAATGCGTGAAAAAAAAAAACGAAGGAAGTAATAATATTTGCTAACGTTCGTTTTATTACTATTGTTCATTTTATTTGAATATTTTCATTTTATTTGAATGATTATTCATTTGTATTGATATTTATTAGGAAAAATTGCTTCTAATAATGCAACCTTCTGACGATTCGCAACTTATAAAGCAACATTTATACCCCATTTATTTTGAGTAAGTCAAGTTCACCGGCTATCTCAACAAGTGGTAATTTTATAATTAAAACTTTAAATTCTAATTAGAACAAATAATGCAACCTTTAAATTCTAATTAGAAGAATTTATAGTTTTAATTATAAAATAACCATTTGTTCAGACAACCGGTCAACTTGACCTACTCAAAATACTCAAAAATAAAGGGGGTATAAAGGTTGCTTTATTCAGATATAATCAAAAGTTTGCTTTATTATTTGCGAATTGTCAAAAGGTTGCATTATTAGAAGCAATTTTCCTATTTATTATTATCATATTTACTAACATTTGTTTCATTATTATTGTTCATTTTATTTGAATAGTTGCGAGCGGTTTCACCGCAAAATCCGTGGTGGACGCGCACCTACATAGAGGTAGGTGCGTCCACCTGAAACGCACATCCAAAAGAACTAAACGCAGCAAAAAAGAACACCAAATGAAATCTGACACGAAATGTTCATTCAACATAGTAATGATGATCTTTTGCATTTGTTTATAGTTTGAATGGTAACAACAAAACATATACTCCCCCCGTTTTTAAAATTGGTACATAAGACTTTGCACTAGGACCAAGGAGATTCCTAAAAGTAAGAAAGAGCCCCACTTTTGGGAAAATCAAGAAAATCATCACATCGGTCACCCTACCATATATAGAACTAGTCATATATGCACGCAATGCGTGTGAAATCATGTAAAATTCTATAACAGTAAGTTTGTTTAGGGTGTTTTGTATTTCTTTTTTCAAAATTTAAAAATGTGAAAACGGTTAGTTATGGGAAGAGTTGTTCCATTTAATTAGGATTTTAAAAAAAGATAAATGTTGATTTTTGGTGTCCCCCTACTTTTCACTTATAGAATAGAGATATGTACTAATATACAAAGTTTAAAAAATCCTAAAAGGGTAAAATGTACCAATTTAAAAAAAACGGAGGGAGTAATTTGTATTTTTTAAATCTTTGTTGAAATTTGAATCCATTAGATTATAGTTTTTTTTGGAGTACTATTTAAATGATTATTCATTTTATTTGAATGTTTGTGGTTCATTTGTATTGATGTTCATTATACTTCCTACGTTTTTTTTTTAAATGTGACACTTTTTTTCACGCATTTAAATGGAGCAATTTATGTAGGTAAACGAGCAAATTAATCAACGAAATTTTAAGACAAGTAATATAGAATGTCAATCTTGCTTGTATTAAAATTTGTCGAAAATATAGTCGTTTACACCCCTAAACCGCTCCCTTGAAATGCGTGGAAAAAAAACGAAGGAAGTAATAATATTTGCTAACGTTCGTTTTATTACTATTGTTCATTTTATTTGAATATTTTCATTTTATTTGAATGATTATTCATTTGTATTGATATTTATTAGGAAAAATTGCTTCTAATAATGCAACCTTCTGACGATTCGCAACTTATAAAGCAACATTTATACCCCATTTATTTTGAGTAAGTCAAGTTCACCGGCTATCTCAACAAGTGGTAATTTTATAATTAAAACTTTAAATTCTAATTAGAACAAATAATGCAACCTTTAAATTCTAATTAGAAGAATTTATAGTTTTAATTATAAAATAACCATTTGTTCAGACAACCGGTCAACTTGACCTACTCAAAATACTCAAAAATAAAGGGGGTATAAAGGTTGCTTTATTCAGATATAATCAAAAGTTTGCTTTATTATTTGCGAATTGTCAAAAGGTTGCATTATTAGAAGCAATTTTCCTATTTATTATTATCATATTTACTAACATTTGTTTCATTATTATTGTTCATTTTATTTGAATAGTTGCGAGCGGTTTCACCGCAAAATCCGTGGTGGACGCGCACCTACATAGAGGTAGGTGCGTCCACCTGAAACGCACATCCAAAAGAACTAAACGCAGCAAAAAAGAACACCAAATGAAATCTGACACGAAATGTTCATTCAACATAGTAATGATGATCTTTTGCATTTGTTTATAGTTTGAATGGTAACAACAAAACATATACTCCCCCCGTTTTTAAAATTGGTACATAAGACTTTGCACTAGGACCAAGGAGATTCCTAAAAGTAAGAAAGAGCCCCACTTTTGGGAAAATCAAGAAAATCATCACATCGGTCACCCTACCATATATAGAACTAGTCATATATGCACGCAATGCGTGTGAAATCATGTAAAATTCTATAACAGTAAGTTTGTTTAGGGTGTTTTGTATTTCTTTTTTCAAAATTTAAAAATGTGAAAACGGTTAGTTATGGGAAGAGTTGTTCCATTTAATTAGGATTTTAAAAAAAGATAAATGTTGATTTTTGGTGTCCCCCTACTTTTCACTTATAGAATAGAGATATGTACTAATATACAAAGTTTAAAAAATCCTAAAAGGGTAAAATGTACCAATTTAAAAAAACGGAGGGAGTAATTTGTATTTTTTAAATCTTTGTTGAAATTTGAATCCATTAGATTATAGTTTTTTTGGAGTACTATTTAAATGATTATTCATTTTATTTGAATGTTTGTGGTTCATTTGTATTGATGTTCATTATACTTCCTACGTTTTTTTTTAAAATGTGACACTTTTTTTCACGCATTTAAATGGAGCAATTTATGGAGGTAAACGAGCAAATTAATCAACGAAATTTTAAGACAAGTAATATAGAATGTCAATCTTGCTTGTATTAAAATTTGTCGAAAATATAGTCGTTTACACCCCTAAACCGCTCCCTTGAAATGCGTGGAAAAAAAAAAACGAAGGAAGTAATAATATTTGCTAACGTTCGTTTTATTACTATTGTTCATTTTATTTGAATATTTTCATTTTATTTGAATGATTATTCATTTGTATTGATATTTATTAGGAAAAATTGCTTCTAATAATGCAACCTTCTGACGATTCGCAACTTATAAAGCAACATTTATACCCCATTTATTTTGAGTAAGTCAAGTTCACCGGCTATCTCAACAAGTGGTAATTTTATAATTAAAACTTTAAATTCTAATTAGAACAAATAATGCAACCTTTAAATTCTAATTAGAAGAATTTATAGTTTTAATTATAAAATAACCATTTGTTCAGACAACCGGTCAACTTGACCTACTCAAAATACTCAAAAATAAAGGGGGTATAAAGGTTGCTTTATTCAGATATAATCAAAAGTTTGCTTTATTATTTGCGAATTGTCAAAAGGTTGCATTATTAGAAGCAATTTTCCTATTTATTATTATCATATTTACTAACATTTGTTTCATTATTATTGTTCATTTTATTTGAATAGTTGCGAGCGGTTTCACCGCAAAATCCGTGGTGGACGCGCACCTACATAGAGGTAGGTGCGTCCACCTGAAACGCACATCCAAAAGAACTAAACGCAGCAAAAAAGAACACCAAATGAAATCTGACACGAAATGTTCATTCAACATAGTAATGATGATCTTTTGCATTTGTTTATAGTTTGAATGGTAACAACAAAACATATACTCCCCCCGTTTTTAAAATTGGTACATAAGACTTTGCACTAGGACCAAGGAGATTCCTAAAAGTAAGAAAGAGCCCCACTTTTGGGAAAATCAAGAAAATCATCACATCGGTCACCCTACCATATATAGAACTAGTCATATATGCACGCAATGCGTGTGAAATCATGTAAAATTCTATAACAGTAAGTTTGTTTAGGGTGTTTTGTATTTCTTTTTTCAAAATTTAAAAATGTGAAAACGGTTAGTTATGGGAAGAGTTGTTCCATTTAATTAGGATTTTAAAAAAAGATAAATGTTGATTTTTGGTGTCCCCCTACTTTTCACTTATAGAATAGAGATATGTACTAATATACAAAGTTTAAAAAAATCCTAAAAGGGTAAAATGTACCAATTTAAAAAAAACGGAGGGAGTAATTTGTATTTTTTAATCTTTGTTGAAATTTGAATCCATTAGATTATAGTTTTTTTTGGAGTACTATTTAAATGATTATTCATTTTATTTGAATGTTTGTGGTTCATTTGTATTGATGTTCATTATACTTCCTACGTTTTTTTTTAAATGTGACACTTTTTTCACGCATTTAAATGGAGCAATTTATGGAGGCAAACGAGCAAATTAATCAACGAAATTTTAAGACAAGTAATATAGAATGTCAATCTTGCTTGTATTAAAATTTGTCGAAAATATAGTCGTTTACACCCCTAAACCGCTCCCTTGAAATGCGTGAAAAAAAAAACGAAGGAAGTAATAATATTTGCTAACGTTCGTTTTATTACTATTGTTCATTTTATTTGAATATTTTCATTTTATTTGAATGATTATTCATTTGTATTGATATTTATTAGGAAAAATTGCTTCTAATAATGCAACCTTCGACGATTCGCAACTTATAAAGCAACATTTATACCCCATTTATTTTGAGTAAGTCAAGTTCACCGGCTATCTCAACAAGTGGTAATTTTATAATTAAAACTTTAAATTCTAATTAGAACAAATAATGCAACCTTTAAATTCTAATTAGAAGAATTTATAGTTTTAATTATAAAATAACCATTTGTTCAGACAACCGGTCAACTTGACCTACTCAAAATACTCAAAAATAAAGGGGGTATAAAGGTTGCTTTATTCAGATATAATCAAAAGTTTGCTTTATTATTTGCGAATTGTCAAAAGGTTGCATTATTAGAAGCAATTTTCCTATTTATTATTATCATATTTACTAACATTTGTTTCATTATTATTGTTCATTTTATTTGAATAGTTGCGAGCGGTTTCACCGCAAAATCCGTGGTGGACGCGCACCTACATAGAGGTAGGTGCGTCCACCGAAACGCACATCCAAAAGAACTAAACGCAGCAAAAAAGAACACCAAATGAAATCTGACACGAAATGTTCATTCAACATAGTAATGATGATCTTTTGCATTTGTTTATAGTTTGAATGGTAACAACAAAACATATACTCCCCCCGTTTTTAAAATTGGTACATAAGACTTTGCACTAGGACCAAGGAGATTCCTAAAAGTAAGAAAGAGCCCCACTTTTGGGAAAATCAAGAAAATCATCACATCGGTCACCCTACCATATATAGAACTAGTCATATATGCACGCAATGCGTGTGAAATCATGTAAAATTCTATAACAGTAAGTTTGTTTAGGGTGTTTTGTATTTCTTTTTTCAAAATTTAAAAATGTGAAAACGGTTAGTTATGGGAAGAGTTGTTCCATTTAATTAGGATTTTAAAAAAAGATAAATGTTGATTTTTGGTGTCCCCCTACTTTTCACTTATAGAATAGAGATATGTACTAATATACAAAGTTTAAAAAAATCCTAAAAGGGTAAAATGTACCAATTTAAAAAAAACGGAGGGAGTAATTTGTATTTTTTTAATCTTTGTTGAAATTTGAATCCATTAGATTATAGTTTTTTTTGGAGTACTATTTAAATGATTATTCATTTTATTTGAATGTTTGTGGTTCATTTGTATTGATGTTCATTATACTTCCTACGTTTTTTTTTAAATGTGACACTTTTTTCACGCATTTAAATGGAGCAATTTATGGAGGCAAACGAGCAAATTAATCAACGAAATTTTAAGACAAGTAATATAGAATGTCAATCTTGCTTGTATTAAAATTTGTCGAAAATATAGTCGTTTACACCCCTAAACCGCTCCCTTGAAATGCGTGAAAAAAAAACGAAGGAAGTAATAATATTTGCTAACGTTCGTTTTATTACTATTGTTCATTTTATTTGAATATTTTCATTTTATTTGAATGATTATTCATTTGTATTGATATTTATTAGGAAAAATTGCTTCTAATAATGCAACCTTCTGACGATTCGCAACTTATAAAGCAACATTTATACCCCATTTATTTTGAGTAAGTCAAGTTCACCGGCTATCTCAACAAGTGGTAATTTTATAATTAAAACTTTAAATTCTAATTAGAACAAATAATGCAACCTTTAAATTCTAATTAGAAGAATTTATAGTTTTAATTATAAAATAACCATTTGTTCAGACAACCGGTCAACTTGACCTACTCAAAATACTCAAAAATAAAGGGGGTATAAAGGTTGCTTTATTCAGATATAATCAAAAGTTTGCTTTATTATTTGCGAATTGTCAAAAGGTTGCATTATTAGAAGCAATTTTCCTATTTATTATTATCATATTTACTAACATTTGTTTCATTATTATTGTTCATTTTATTTGAATAGTTGCGAGCGGTTTCACCGCAAAATCCGTGGTGGACGCGCACCTACATAGAGGTAGGTGCGTCCACGAAACGCACATCCAAAAGAACTAAACGCAGCAAAAAAGAACACCAAATGAAATCTGACACGAAATGTTCATTCAACATAGTAATGATGATCTTTTGCATTTGTTTATAGTTTGAATGGTAACAACAAAACATATACTCCCCCCGTTTTTAAAATTGGTACATAAGACTTTGCACTAGGACCAAGGAGATTCCTAAAAGTAAGAAAGAGCCCCACTTTTGGGAAAATCAAGAAAATCATCACATCGGTCACCCTACCATATATAGAACTAGTCATATATGCAAGCAATGCGTGTGAAATCATGTAAAATTCTATAACAGTAAGTTTGTTTAGGGTGTTTTGTATTTCTTTTTCAAAATTTAAAAATGTGAAAACGGTTAGTTATGGGAAAAGTTGTTCCATTTAATTAGGATTTTAAAAAAAGATAAATGTTGATTTTTGGTGTCCCCCTACTTTTCACTTATAGAATAGAGATATGTACTAATATACAAAGTTTAAAAAATCCTAAAAGGGTAAAATGTACCAATTTAAAAAGTTCATTTCTTTGGTACAAAAATTCATTTTGTTTGATATGTATTGTTATCAGTAAAATGTTGTATTGTCAATTATTATAAATAAAATTTTTACTGTTAATGTTCAAGTACTTATTATCAAAGTTCACGATGTATGGTTCATTATTCATCTTATTAGTATATACTTTCATTGCGGCTGCTCTAATGTTCATGAATTGTTATTAATTAACTTTGTTATTAATAACATTCAAGTACTTATTGTCAATATTCACTATGTTTGCTTAATGGTTCATCTATTTGGTACACAAATTGATTGTATTTGATCTAATGTTCATGTATTGCAACCATTTATTATGTGTTGTCAATTGCTATCTAATGTTTATCTTATTAGTACACATGTTCATTGTGTCTGCTCTAATTTTTATGTATTGTTATTAATTAACTTTGATATTGATAATGTTTAAGTACTTATTATCAATGTTCATGATGATTGCTCAATTGTTTATATAGCTGGTATAAAAGTTCATTATGTTTGCTTAAATATTCATTAGATGAACATAGATATTCATAATTCCCAATTTGATATTCATTCATCTATAAATATATATATCTAGATTATTATTATTCATTGATCTGACATGTAATAATCATTTTTTCATTTATTTATAGTTCTTAAACCTTTTTATTTGACGATTCAATAACGTCAATTAGGATAAATTGAATAAATAATGGTGAGAAATTATTAAAGAAAAATACAAAAATAAATAAAAGAAAATATTATTATTGATCGAAGAGTGAGTACAATGCTTAGCATAAAATGCTGTAAGCAGTATATAAATGACATCTTTACAATATTTATACTTTGTAACTGTTTCGGGTACAAGAAACAAAGTAAATTTGTAGTTCGTGAGAGTCCAAATTTAGCTAGGGTAGTAACCAGTAACAAGTTCAAGGTCTTCGTATTTCCGGTACCTGTAAAACCGAGCACCGTGAACGACCCCGGGGATGTTCCCGGGATAGGCTCTCCGATGCTTAAGTCAAATCTGATCTCAGAAGTCAGAGAGTAGTACAAGTAAATGCTTTGGAATGTGTGTCTGAATGAACAGATGAGAGTACTATTTATAGGTAGTACTGAAGTGACGTCATCTGGTGAACATGGTGATGTCATGAAAGCCTTTTTGTCAGTGGGCCTGACTGAAGGCCTGCACTTTCTAGCCTGAAGGATCCTTAGAGGTAAAATGGTAATTTTGCCCCCTCAGGGTATTCTAGTCATTTCACCGGTTAGGTGAGCCATGACTGGAAGGGGCCCAAACATTAGCCCCACGCTCTATGTCATAGTGTCAGATCATGATGAGACTGCGATGTGGAGCGGAATAGTCTGCTTTTGTTGAAAAAATCGTCGTACCCCAAGTGGCGTTGGCCTTGTCAAAATTCGAACGCCCTCACCCATAGAGGTTCTGAAAAATTCGAACGCCCTCTAAGAGAAGGGGTTTTGAAAATTCGAACGCCCCTCATGAGAGGGGTTCAGAAAATTCGAATGCCCTCTCATGAGAGGGATTTTGAAAATTCGAATGCTCTCTCATGAGAGGGGTTCTGAAAATTCGAACGCCCTCTTATGAGAGGGGTTCTGAAAATTCGAACACCCTCCCATGAGAGGGGTTCATAAAAATTCGAACACCCTCCCATGAGAAGGGTTCATAAAAATTCGAACACCCTCTCATGGGAGGGATTCTGAAAATTCGAACGCCCTCTTATGAGAAGGGTTCACAAATTTTGAAAGCCCTCTCATGGGAGGGGTTCATAAAATTTGAACGCCCTCCTATGAGAGGGGTATATGAAATTCGAACGCCCTCCTATGAGAGGGGTTCATAAAATTCGAACGCCCTCCCATGAGAGGGGTAAATATAAAATTCGAACGCCCTCTCATAAGAGGGGTTCATAAAATTCGAACGCCCTCCTATGAGAGGGGTTCTTAAAATTCGAACGCCCTCCTATGAGAGGGGTTCATAAAATTCGAACGCCCTCCTATGAGAGGGGTTCATAAAATTCGAACGCCCTCATAGGAGATGTTCTAAAAAACTCACACCCACCAGAGTGTTTAAAATGGAAATTTGAACGCCCTCCTACGAAGGGTTCTATACAAAACAAAGCTCGAACGTCCTCCTTATAGGGGGTTCGAATAAGATTTAGACACATATCCTGGATGGTTTAAATGAAAATTCGAACGCCCTCCTAGGAGGGGTTCTAGGAAAAATTCGAACTCCCTCCTAGGAGGGGCTCTATGCAAAATAAAGCTCGAATGCCCTCCTTATAGGGGGTTCGAATAAAAGTTAGATACATGTCTTGGGAGGGTTTAAATGTAAATTCGAACGCCCTCCTCGAAGGAGTTTAGGATAAATTCGAACGCCCTCATTAGAGGGGTTCAATACAAAAACTTCTTCGAGGGGGCCTGGTTAGGACTAATTGAGTCTAGACCTGGTTATTGGGCGGGTCGGGGCGGGTCGGGGCGGGTCAAAAGCGGGTCGGGTCATAAGAGGTCGTCTACTGGCGGGTCGATAGCGGGTCGGGCCAAAATGGGTAATGGGCCGATAGCGGGTCAATATTGGGCGGGTCGGTAAACGAATAAGAAAAACAATAAACAAAGATAGCCAATAGTAAGTATATAAGGATACAAAAACATACATGTAATTTTTTTTAGCAAAATATATTTTATTTTCCAATATTATAGAGTATCTTTATTGGCCCTATAAATGACCCTGTCCAATAAGGACCCTACTTAATAAAGCCCTGTCCAATAGATACCCTATAAGATTGACCCTGACCCTTATGCCATTGGACTACCCTGTCCAATAACCAGGTCTAATTGAGTCCAATACTCAATTTGATAATTCGAGGTAGCCTGGTTAGGGCTAATTGAGTCCAATACTCAATTTGATAATTCGAGGTAGCCTGGTTAGGCTAATTGAGCTCTATGCTCAATTTTGATTTTTTGAGGTAGCCTGGTTAGGGCTAATTGAGTTCCATACTCAATCTGATAATTCGAGGTAGCCTAGCTAGGGCTAATTGAGTCCCAACTCATTTTGCTCGAATGGCGTGCCTTATATGAAGGGCTTAGTATACTTAGAAATTTTTCAAAAGTATTGGATTCAAAGAACATCCTTGAATTAACTCGAGGTGGCTCAGTCAAAAGGTTGTTCCTTTGAAGAGTTCGAGGTAGCCCCGTTGAGGGGAGAATTGTACAGCTGAATTTCTTCGAAGTAGCCCCGGTGAGGGTCAACGCTTTAAGGTCAACTTTTTATTTGTGGTCAACCGTATTTTGATCGGTATTTATACATTTCAACCGTATACATGACGTATCTCATTAAACCTCCTTCTACTTTTTGGCACGAACTCCCATGTTGGGTGACTGTTCACATTAGAGAGGTTATTGTTCGGGGTAGGTGAGATATAAATATTTCACTCCTTTCCTCATTTACTCACTTTGCAACTTCTCTCTCTACTTTCTCTCTCTAATTTTCTCTCTTTTAAAGAAGCCTTTTGCTTCCTTTGTGTGATGCTCAAAGTGCGTCAAGAGTGCGAGGAATCTCCTTCGTGTAATTCGACCAAGGTATGATTTCTCATTCTTGACTCTTTTCCTTTCTTTTAATAAATTCGATAAGGGTTACTGTAATATAAATAATGAACCCTGTTTTCGAACTGAGCGCCTCCTATGCTTTGCCCCTTCCTTATATGCCCTGGGTTGAAACATGGGTAGATGAGGCTCCTGTTGTAACAATAGCTTATTGGGCCCCGAACTCTGATTTTTTACTCGACGCCGTTCCTATTGAGGAAGAGGAGTGTGAGGAAAAATTCGAGGGACCCGAAGAGTTTTTAGATCATCCGAATAAAGTAACGATAGTCTTCCCTCTTTCTAAGAGGAGTTACTTAGATTCTTTCCTTTCCCTTGGTGTAGTGCAAATAATGGAGGCGACGGATGAAGGGACTTCGACATTCAATTATTGCAAGCCTTGCCCTTCCCCCAACATGAGATTGGGAATAAGTGGCCACTGGTCAACGGGGAAGTGGCAAAAGGATCTACAAGGTGGGCTGTCATTCCTGTCGACATTGTATGCCATTAAGCTGCCCTATGTAATGTACCCTCCCCAAGTCACCGACTTGGTAGTGTCACCACACCCTGGGTGTATTAGTGTAGATAAATTGTATTTCGAGCTGGGTTTGCGTTTTCCCTTGCACCCACTCTTTAAGGAAATTTTAGAGGCGTATAACATTGCCTTATGTCAACTTATGCCAAATTCTGTTGGGACAATTGTATCCTTTTTATGTATTTGTCGCATGCTTGGAGTGCGACCCTCCTTGCGCCTTTGGTGCAACATGTTCAGAATAAACGAAGTGTCCGAGGTTCGTCATGGGCCTGGTTGGTATTCTTTTCAAGCCAGACACCTCATCATGGTTAAGGATAGTCGAAGAGACGAGAAGTCATATAAGGTTACGACCGAGATGCCAACCAACCATGCTCTTTTTCGTGGGGAGTTCTCTTCGTATTTCGAGGGGACCAGTCGTGAGATGTGCCCGTAACTCTGTTCGATAGCCCTCCTAATTTCGGCATGAACCTTAATGTGCCTGAAATGGACGCCGAGGAGGCTATTGTAGCCATTCATTTCCAAGTCACGTCGTTCCATATCGACGGGAAGCAGAAATACAAGACTGATTATTGGCTGCCCAATGACAAGGACCTGGCCAATGAGCACTTTCTGTCGGCTTTCGGCGTGTCCCCAGCCTATGACCAATGTAGGGGTCCATTACTTATCGGTTTTTCTTGTTTATAGTATCAACTTATTTCTAACCCACTTTCTGCTTTTGTAGTGCTTGCTTATAACAACCAAGACGTAGAGATGAAGAAAAACACCGCGAAGAGCGGCATGGCAACCATGGCTAGGTTATCACTGCAAAAAGGGGAACTCAAAGTTCCCAAACCTCCCGCCGTAAGTTCGATCATTATCTTTCGTTTGGCTTTTGTTTTTTGTTTTCCTCTAGCTTGTCTTTTTCTTGTGTATGCAGAATCCAAAACACAAACCGAAGGCTAAATCGGCTCCGCCGAAACCTTTGCCCACACAACCTGCTTTTCTGCCTGACCCTCCTCAAGAGGTCGAGGTTCCTGGCAGTGTTGGGTACAAGAGAAAAAGTCCTACCTCTCCTATGCTCGAACCCCTAATACAAGATCTGAGCTTCCATTTGGGTTTGAGCTCTGGTCCCTTGGATGAGCAGGACGTCGATGAGCTTGTTGTGAAAAAATACAGGGACGTCCTAGTCGCATGATGCTGAGGGCCAATCTGGTGTCGCCAGCATCGAGAGCGCTAGCAGAAAGGCTCTCCGGGCTTGTTATCAACGAGTTCGAGAGGCATTGCTGGTGCCCAAGGACAAAGAGGACATCTCCAAGTTGGTTACAGGTGAGCCTCTTCTTTTACTTCTTTTGTTCATATCTCAATTCTTTGACTTAACACTTTTCTTGTTACTTTTGTTGTCGCAGATGTCTATCCGAAAGGCTTGTCTTACTGAAAAGGAAGGTCGTGATTCGGGTAAGCTGGCCGAAGAGCTTGACAAGTGCAAGCATGACCTGCTGGAGGCTTCTCGAAGGGTCCGTTCTCTTGAGGTTGAGCTCGAGAAGGCCAAGAGGTTAAACACTGACAACCTCGAAGCTTTTAACAGCGAGAGGACGAGCCTAATAACCAATAAAGAAGACCTATCCAACCAGCTTAAGGCAGCTGAGAAGAAGCTCGAGGCCTCGCGTAAGGAGGTTGCTGATCTCGAAGGCCAACTGAAGAGCCAAAAGGAGCTGCTCGATCGCGCCCTGGCTCAGCGGGATGACTTGCAGCAGAAATATGACAAGTCCGTCAAGGACCTAAAACCAAAGAGGAGCAAGTATATCCGTCGCTGGAAGAGGTCTCAGGATGGCCTCAACTTCGCTGAACAAAAGATGGTTGAGGGTTTTCAGTGTGCTCGAGATGATATTCACCATTGTTTCGAGAAGACTTTGAAGGACTTGGCTCCTGACTTGGACTTTCAGTAAGTCTTGGCCAAGTACGAGGAGCATGAGCAGGCGACCCTTAACAAATTCATGGAGCAGGAGAAGAGTGCGCAGGGGGCTGGTGATGCTTCGACCTATGATGCTGAGGTGGTCGTAGAGGCTAAGGAGGATCAAGCCCCTTCCAACCTTTCACCTGTTAAGGAAGGTAAGGTCGAGGCTGCCGAGGTTGCGATTGTGGCTGCTAAGGGCGAGACTGAAGCTGGTGAAGCTGACGATGCGAACTCCTCATCTGAATCCTCGTCTGAAGAGGAGGATGTTGATATAGAGGCTTAGGTGCCTAGGCTTCTTCTCTATGACACTTGTAACTTAGCACTTTTTGTAACTTAAGATTAAATTTTGTTCCATGCATTCAAAGCTTGTAATCTCTGATTAGAATGGAATTAAAAGAACTGGTTTTCCTCATCGTGTTTCCTATTCTTTTTGCATTTATTTTCGACCTGCTAGGTCTCTTGCTTTTTGAATGACGAAATTTGAACCTCGTTCCTTTTATATGACATGATAAAATTCGAACACCCCCTAAAGAGGGGTTTATTGAAAAATTCGAACATCATTCTTAACGAAGTGATGAAAGTAAGCTCAAAAGACCGGTGAGGTCGTATTTTATAACTTTGAACCTGTTAGGTGTAGAGAGAATTCGAATACGATACTCATAATACAAAATAAAATGCATATGACAAATTCGAAAGACCGATGAGGTCGTGTTTTATTCACAATTTTCAACAAGACTGTTTGGGCCGGCAAGGTCTACAAGTTTAAGAGTATTACAAATACTCCGATGCATATCACAACAATTTAATCTTCATCTAGACCGGCTAGGTCGAAGTAGTATAAGGAATATCAACTTGCTCCTATATTAGCCCCATAACTTGCTGTGGTTTGCTTCAAGTATTCAAACATAGAACTTCCTTAAGTTGTCAACATTCCATGGACGAAACAAAGGATCACCGTCCATGTTCTCGAGCCTGTATGTTCCAGGACAAATAACATTAGTAACTCGATCTGGTCCTTCCCAATTTGGACTCAGCTTGCCAAGGTCTTGCTTATTTCCTGTGGCTTTTATCTTTCGAAGGACTAGGTCTCTGACTTTGAACTTCCTTTCTTTGACTCCTCGATTGAATAACCTGGTCATTCTTGCTTTTTGAGTAATTGATTTGAGCAATGCATTCCCTCTGGTCTCTGGTAAGAGGTCGAGTTTGACGCTTTTTCTTCCTCGTTTTGCCCGTAATCATAGAAGGTTATCCTCGGTGAGGGGATACCCACTTTAACCGGCAATACGGCTTCACTTCCATAGACCAAGTTAAAAGGTGTGTGACCAATTGCCTCTTTTACGGTAGTTCGAGCTGACCATAATATGCCTGGAAGGTCTTCGACCCACGACCCCTTTTCTCTATCTATCATTTTCTTCAGCCCTTTGAGGATAACTTTGTTGGCTGCCTCGGCCTGCCTGTTGGTTTGCGGTTGACTTACAGTAGAGAATCTTGTTTGTATGTCGAATCGAGCGCAATAGGCTTTAGTAGGTCCACTGTTGAATTGTCGACCGTTGTCTGATATGAGTGCTCGAGGTATTCCAAAACGAGTGATGATGTTTTTCCAGATGAAATCTTGCACTTTGTTATCTGTGATGGTGGCTAAGGGTTCCGCCTCGACCCATTTGGTGAAGTAGTCGACTACCACCAATAAGAATTTTCTTCCACCGGATGCGGTTGGGAAAGGCCCGAGGATGTCTATCCCCCACTGGTCGAATTGTAGCACAGCCTGCATTGTAGTGAGAGGAGTGGCTGATTGTCGATGTACATGGGCATACACTTGGCAGTTGTGGCATTTCTTGACCATGTCCTTGGCATCCTTCATCACTGTCGGCCAATAATACCCGGCTCGAAGGGCATTTCCGGCTATGGTTCGAGCTCCCTGGTGACTACCACAAGTGCCCTAATGTATTTCTCGAAGTATATGTTGGCCTTCTTCGAGTGTCACACATCTTAAAAGGGGATGTGTGAAAGACTTCTTGTATAGAAGATGATCGTGCAACAAGAACCAACTCGAACAACGTCACACTCTTTCCGCCTCTTTTTCGTCCTCTATTAACTCTCCCTCTTCGAGGTATAAACGGATGCTTTTCATCCAATTGTTCGGACGGTCTATATTGCAGATGAGGAGTTGGCTGTTTATACTAGGTTTGTACAATACTTCCCAAGAGATGGTTCGAGGTTCTAGTCTAAACGCTAAGCTAGCCATTCGAGATAAAGCATCTGCGTGCTGGATTTCGGACCGTGGGATGTGTTATATTGAAAACTTGGTGAATTTTTGTTGCTGCTCCTTTACCTTGCCTAAGTACATTCTCATACTGTCCTCCTTTGCTTCGAATTCCCCTTTGACATGACCCACGACCAGCTGTGAATCTGTCTTGACGGTTATTTCATTAGCCCCATTCGAGAGGCATAGTTCTAATCCCAGCAAAAGGGCTTCGTACTCAGCTTCGTTGTTTGAGGCAGCAAAGTCAAATTATATTGCATATTCTGTTTAATTTTCAAGAGGGTCTATTATCAGTAGACCTGCTCCGCACCCTGCCTTCGACGAAGAGCCATCTACAAAAAGTTGCCATGTCCCGGTTAGGGTGGCAGTCTCGACCTCTGTCGGGCATTCAGCAATAAAATCAGCTAATGCCTGTGCTTTTATTGCTCTTCTGGGTTCGAACTCCAGACCGAAGTCTGATAATTGATTAGCCCATTCGATAACTCGACTAGAGCCATTTCTATTTTCGATGAGCTTTCTGAGTGGCCGACTAGTGAGTACCTTGATTGGGTGACCTTGGAAATAAGGCTTCAATTTTCGACTGGCCATTACCAAGGCATATATCATCTTCTCCATAGGGGGTATCTACTTTCAGCACCTCGGCAGGCATGACTAACAAAATATACTGGGTGTTGTTGTTTGTCTTTTTCAGCGACGAGGACAGCGCTTAGCGCGGTTTCATACACTGCGAGGTATACGAACAATGTTGCTCCCGGTAAGGGTGAAACGAGCTTTGGCAGTGAAGCTAAGTGTGTTTTTAGTTGTTGGAAGGCATTTTCTGCTTCACAATCCCATTCGAAGCATGGTTTCTTCAAGGTATTGAAGAAGTGTAAGCTCATGTCAGCTGATCTTGACAAGAATCTTCCTAATGCAGCCATACACCCAGTAAGTCTTTGAACCTCCTTGACAGTTCGAGGGGATTTGATGTTGATGATGGCTTGTATTTTATCAGGGTTGGCTTCAATACCCCTCTCGTCCACCAAGAATCCAAGCATTTTCCTCCTCGAACGCCAAAGACACATTTGTTAGGATTTAGCTTCATGTCATACAAGCGGAGGGTGGACAAAGTTTCTCGCAGATCTTGGACATGGTCTTCGACCATCCTGCTCTTGACTATCATATCATCAACGTAGATTTCGACATTGCGCCCCAACTGTTTTTCAAACATTTTATTGACCAGTCTTTGGTATGTAGCCCCTGCGTTCTTAAGTCCGAACGGCATGACTACGAAACAATAAATCCCTGAACTTGTAATAAATGCGGTATACACCTGATCTTCCTCGGCAAGGGGAATTTGGTGGTAACCAGCATTTGCATCCATGAAGCTAAAAAGTGCATGTCCTGTTGTGGAATCGACCAACTTGTCGATTTTGGGGAGGGGGAAGACATCTTTGGGGCATGCCTTATTAAGATCAGTAAAATCGACTCACATGCGCCATGATCCGTTGTGCTTTTGAACTAGTATTACATTCGACAGCCATTCTTTCAGCGCCCTGATGTCTTAACTTCTGTTTGATGGGCTTGAATTTCGATTTGATATTCAGCTGATGTTTAGTGACCGAGGGATCTATCCCTGGCATCTCATCAGCCGAAAATGTGAACACCTCCTGATATTCTTGAAGGAGTTCCACTATTTCCTTTCGAACGACCTGGTTAAGGTCCTTTCCAATTCAAACTTTCCGGTTAAGATCAGGTCCGAGTTGTATTTCTTCATCTTCGTCGACCGGCTGAGGTCGATTGTGGTTGGTTGGGTACTCGTTGTAGAACAAGCCCAATGGTGGAAGCGAATTTTTATCGGTTTCCTTTTCTTCTCTTTTTCTTTTCCCCGAGCTTGGCTCGACCGGCCTGCTCCTTCTCAAACTGTTGACATAGCATTCTCGGGCAGACTTCTGATCCCCATGTAGTCTACCGACCGTCCCATCATCAGCTTCGAACTGCAGCATGAGCTGGTAGGTCGAAATTGCTGCCTTGATTCTGTTCAGCGTAGGCCTATCTACGATGATGTTGTATGGGAGCTCGATGTCAACAACGAGGAAATTGATTGGAAGGCATCGTCCTTTTCCCTTGTCACCAAACCGGCTCGGTAAATTGATGACTCCAAGGGGGTGAACGGATTGTCCTCTGAATCCAACCAAAGGTTGGTCGATGTCTTTGATGTCCTTCCTCTCGTCCCTAAGCTTCTGCAGACATTCCCAAGTGATGATGTCTGCGGAACTCCCGCTATCTATCAAAACTCGACCAACCCTATGATTGGCCACTTTAAGTTCGATGACCAAAGGGTCATCATGGGGGGTCTGTATTTCCTTCGAGCTCTCTTCGAACACCATTGTGGGGGGTTCTGGCTTCTTTATTCTCTCAGCATTTTTCAAATGGTAAAGGTGATTCTTCCTTGAGTTGCCGGTTAGGCCTTCGGAAGCGAAGCCCCCAGCTATGACTCCTACATAGCCTTCGGTTTCATCGCTTTTAGCTTGTTTCTCTTTTCCCTTATCTCTCCTTCGATCATCCTGGGGTTCTTTGAGGTATCTGTTCAATTTTTTTCATCAGCCAATTTGTCAAGTGCTTTCTTCAACTCTCTACAGTCCTTGGTCGTGTAACCACAATCCTTATGGTATTCACACCATAGCTTTTTGTCCCTGTGATAACTCGACGTTTTGATGGGATTAGGTCGAGGTTACACAGACTTCTCTTTTATGTCTAAGTATATTTCCCTGCGATTGACGTTGAAACGAGGGTCATGGCCTTCGTCGGAGGGTCGATGTCTCCTTAGCCTATCTGCCATATCCTTCTGATTCGACGGCTCGCTTCTTCTTTTGTTACTTCCCTCATTATGCACATTCTTGCAGATGTCCGACGCTTGGATATACTTCTACGCCTGCCTCATGGCATCTGCCAAAGTAAGGGTTTCCCTCATGGCGAGTTCGAATTTGAATCGTCCAGGATGGAGGCCATTCATCAAGGCCGTAACAGCGACTCCATCTTGGAGGTCGGAGACCTTGAGGGACTCTTCGTTAAATCGCTTGATGTAGCAGCTCAGGCTTTCCCCTTTCTGTTGAGAAACTGACATCAAGTGTACACTCGTCTTTTTGTGGCGTTTAGCCGCTATGAAGTGCTGAGAGAAAAGGGCTTCGAGAGCCGAGAAGCTGGTGATGATGCCAGTAGGCAGACTAGTGAACCAGTTGAGGGCCAAACCTTTGAGGGTGGTCGGGAACTACCTACACCACGTGGCCTCACAAAATATTTGTACGCTCATTTGAGATTTGTATGCTGCTAGATGGTTAGCAGGATCGGTAGTGCCTGAGTAATCCTCTATCGAAGGGATTTTGACTTTGCCCGGGTTAGGGGTCTCCATGATGTGTTGGCTGAAAGGTGATTTATGAGCCACTGCTGAACCAACTCGAAAACCTGATTCAGCCACCTCTTCGGGATCCTTGATGTGTTGCGGGTTCCCTATTCTCAATGTATGACGGTTAGTCACGGGGTGAGACTGTCATGTGGTTCATGTGGCTACTGAGTACTTCGAATTCCCTACTTGGGACTGCTCTCTTTTCTTTTCGATGATCTCCCGGGCGTCGAAGTTTTTACCCCTCATATGTTTCTGCTGTATGATATGTCGAGCGTCATCTTGGCATGGCGACATGATAGATTTCCCTTTCGAAGCAGCAGGTATCCTGTTCGAAAGGCCAGCAGTAGCGTGCTCGGTTAGGGCACGTTTTGGTTGTGCTGCCCTTCGATGAGCCTGCGGCTGATCTAGGATTGTCCCTCGTTCAGGGAGAGTAGTCTGTTGATTCTTCATGACTGAAACGAGCTTTTGCATGACAGTAGTCATGTGCCTTTCCATTCTGAGTTCGAGTTGCCGAAGGTCAGAGTAAGTTACTGCAGGTGGAGGGGCCTCGAAAGTTGCGTCTGCCTGGCTTCCACTACCTTGGACATCAATCTCGTCCTCGACGATAACACCTCCTTGGTTCAGCAGAGTAGTCTGCGCATTCTCTGAAGTAGTCTTTCGAGCAGTAGCAACGCGGTTACCTTTTCCTCGTTAGGGGTGTTCACAAAAATCCGATCCGATTGACCCGATCCGCGATCCGGTCGATCCGATTCGAAAATTCGGATATCCAATCCGAAATTTAGTGTTTCGGATAATTCGGATCACCCTTTTGCCTTTTTCGAATATCCGAAAAATTCGAATTATCCGAAAAAATTTAAAAAAATCGGATATTTTTCGGATAATTATCCGATCCGATCCGAAATATCCGACCCGATTCGAAATATCCGTAAAATTTTCCATTAAATAAATTTGAATTTAAACTTTTTTTCCCATAAAAATCGGATCGGATAATCTGGGTATCCGATCCGAAATTTCGGATATCCGAAAAAATGGGTATCCGAAATTTCCGAATCGGATTCGGATCGCATTTCTCCCGATCCGAAAATTTCGGATATCCGAAATTTAGGATCGGATCGGATAATCCGAAATGAACACCCCTAGTCCTCGTGTCATGGTGTTCGAAAATGCAGTTGTTATGTTAGGTCCCCACAGACGGCGCCAACTGTTTCGGGTACAAGAAACACAGTAAATTTATAGTTCGGGGGAGTCAAAATCCAGCTAGGGTAGTAACCAGTAACAAGTCCAAGGTCTTCGTATTTCCGGTACCTGTAAAACCGAGCACCGTGAACTACCCGGGGGATGTTCCCGGGATCGTCTCTCCGATGCTTAAGTCAGATCTAATCTCAGAAGTCATAGAGTAGTACAAGTAAATGCTTTGGAATGTGTGTCAAAACGTACCTGAATGATCAGATGAGAGTACTATTTATACGTAGTACTGAAGTAACGTCATCTGGTGAACATGGTGATGTCATGAAAGCCTTTTTGCCAGTGGGCCTGACTGAAGGCCTGTACTTTCTAGCCTGAAGGATCCTTAGAGGTAAAATGGTAATTTTGCCCCCTAAGGGTATTTTAGTCATTTCACCAGTTAGGTGGGCCATGACTGGAAGGGGCCCAAATACTAAATAAATAAAGAAACGATTACTATGTAAGAAGCCCTACGTCTCCCTAGTATTATGGGATTTGCATTGATCACCTCTTATCCTCAGGCTGGATTGTGGTTCCTCCATATCCACGTCCAACGATATGTGAATTCACAGTAGGGGTTTTGGCCTTTTGAGTTAGGGGTTTGCTCTTCACAACAAGTTTTGTGGTGTTGATCTATGTAGTCGGGGCTTTGCCCTCATTTTGGCCTTGGTTGGTGGGTAGGTTTTGGTTGTAGTAGGTGGTGCATTTGGTTTATCACTTCTGCACATTCATGAAGTTGACAATGAATATTAGATGACAAAGAATGAATACTAGATAAAAACTAATGTAAAATTGAATAAAATGAATGAATAATAGAAATGAGCTAGTGAACAATGAACAATGAGAAAGGAATAATGAACAACACTGAAGTACTAATGAAATATTAAATAAAATGAATGAACAATTGCTATGAAGAATGAACAACTGAACAAAATGAATGAACAATATGAGTAAATGAACAACTGAACAAATGATTAAAAATATTGAACAGTAGAAAATAACTAGTTAACAATGAATAACAAGTAAGAACTAGTGAACAATGAACAATTGAATAGTCCTATTGAACAATAGGAAGGATCAATTGAATTAAATGAATGAACAATGAGATGAAATAAAATGATTAAATGAACAATTGAGTGAACTTAATGAACAATTGAATTATATGGTATGATCAAATGAATAATTAAATAAATGAGTGTACAATTGAGTAAAAAGAAAGAACAATTGAACAAAATGAATGAATAATAGAGTAAACAATTGAATAAATAATGAAAAATATTAAACAGTAGAAAAAGAAATAGTTAAAAATGAATAACATGTAAAAGCTAATGAACAATAGGAAAGTCCTAGTAAACAATTGAATAGAAAAGGGGTATTAGGGAAGGAGTCAAGGGGATTTGGAGAGCACAAATATACTGGATTAATTCAAATTTCTAGCATAAATAAAGTGAAAAAATTCATTAAATTCTAAATTCATAATTGAGCAAATTCAACAGATTAGCACCATGAACCTACTAAATTGCAGATCAAAAAATAAAATAAGGAAGTGAAAAAGTAAAGAATGCTTTCACTCCTATGCTTTATGCGATGTGCATCTACTACTACAAGAACATTGATCATTTGATGATAAGAGGTAGTTACTCAACATATACACGATAAGGTAAGCAAAGAAAGCCAATGACTCCAGATCAAAGACGCCATAGTACTTGACAAATCCTAAAAAAAGGAAAAAATTTCATAAATAAGTCAACATTTGCGTTGACCGCTTTTTACAAGTCTACCTTAATTTATTCTATTAACAAGTCAACCTTACAGCACTCTGCTTTCAACAAGTTTTTTTACTAGTTACCTAGTGTTAACTTGTTAGTTTAAGTCATTTGTCCACGTGTCTTGCACTCATTAATTTAAAATAATTAATTAATTTTTTAAAAAAAACCAATCTTTTTATTTTCATTCATCATCTCTAATTGTCACGTCTCATGATAAAAACTTATCAAAATATCAAGCTCCTTCATTTGTTCTCCACTTCATCATCTTTTCCTTCATCCTTTCTCTCTAAAAAAAACCAAGAATGAAACCAGACTGTGATTACTGCTGCACAAACATCGTCGTTTTATACTGTAAACCCGACTCAGCAAACCTCTGTTTACTCTGTGACAGAGACATCCACTCTGCTCATTCTCTCTCTCTAAAACACATAAGGTCCCAAGATTCGGGCTTTCTGACCCGAACCCAGAACCCAAATCCGCCATTGATGGATGTCCAACAGGTCTGTTCTACTACTCTCTGTCCTCCGCCACCACTATTTCCACCACCACCACCGGAAACCTCAGCGAAGACAATCTCCTGATGAATTAAGGAGTAGCTAGTTAGGTTGATGACGTTGATGTTGATGTTGTATGCCCCTTCTTCATCTATCTCGAAAACACCCCAGAAATTTCTTTAACAATGGGCATGGTTCTATCAGGCTGACTCACTAAAATTTTCCTAATTTTCAGCACCAATTTAAGCTTCTTATCTCTTTGAATAACACTATCAAATGGGATTTCTTTCCTTCTCTTAACAACAGCTCTAATTGGAACAATTGGGACATGGGTTTTCTGGGTTTTTCTATTTCTTGCCCAAAAATCAAAATTTGCCCAAAAAAGGACGACTTTATAGAGATATTAAACTGGGCTTTTTGATAAAAGATGGGATTTATGGGCTTTGAGGTTTTGCATAAAAGAAACAGTGGTATATGATTGGATTGGGTGGTTTTGGGTGAAGGGAAAAATAGCTTAGGGTCCATAACGATAATGGCGGATTTGATGAATCAATACATTTAAGAGTATATCAGAATTATATTTTAAAACTTAAAACGTTCAATAATGGAGTGACATGTGTCACTTTAAACTATTCAAAAGGTTAATAAGAGCTAATCGTTGGTTTTAAGTTAAAACCAGAGTGGCTGCAAGGTTGACTTGTTAATAGAATAAATTAAGATAGACTTGTTAAAAGTGGCCAACGCAAAGGTTGATTTATTCCTGACAAATATTCCAAAAAAAAAATTCAAGAACTCTTTCACAAACCAACGATAAGAGCAGCTTAGATAGCAATGCTACCCCGCTAAACTAAAAACACTAAAAAGATCCAATCTTAACACCAATTCATGATTCAAGAAATGCGTATACAAACACCAAACTCATGAGGTAAAGTTGCATAATAAGCCAACTAATATCAATATCATAAATAAAATTGCGACAAATTGCAACAAGGCCAACAACAATAATAGAGTGAAATACAGAGACAAACATGAGGTGATTTCTTGGAGATTTTATTAGAAATGGATTAAGTATAACGATGGAGAAGTCAAATACAATACAATGGTGGCTGCTCTACAACGAAGATTTGGTTGTGATTTGTATTTTTTCTCAGTAGTTGCCTTACATTCTCTATATCAAAACTGAATTTGTATATCCGATCTAAAAGAGGCATGTTATAGACGTATAGTGCCTAGCACTCACCAATTAAAATGTAGCTAGGCCAAAGGAATACCACTGTATACATTGACATTGATTAAGTATTAAGAAGAAGGTATTTCCCAATAAAAGCTATTAGAACCAACTACCACGTACTTAATTACTTGTAAATTGCCAATCATAAAGAGTGGCTATAATTTCAATATTATATTTATTGTTATGATGTTCAAATTTCAGTCCCCTAAAAAAATATTCAAAATTTACAACAACCTTTAACCCAAAATATAAGGCGTTAATTCCTCATTATTCTTAAGTAAGCTTTGTAACAAAACATATAAATAGAGACAAACATACAAAGAACAAATGTCATCCTTGAGTAAGCTTTTTTAGTTGCAAGTTTTCAAGGGATATCTGCAAAATTGTACAATTCTAACCTTCCTTTCAAAATATTGTTGCGATTCAGTTGACGAAGCTAATTCAGCTTCCAAGTCCTTCAATTTCTTCCCAAATTGCTCCTGGTTGCTTTCGCATCTGAATTCAGTACAAAATTAGTGTTATCAAACACATAGAATTCATACAGGAATTGAATTGCACTTAAACATAGATAACAAAACATTTGATAGCAGTTGCACATTTTCAAAAATTTTGCCAAACATCCTAGAGACTGACGCAATCCACGCAACACCATTAAAAACCTAATAATCTAACAATTATGAACAAGGAAGATGGAAGATAGAATGAGCTATATTTCATAGAATATAGAATAGATAAAAATCAAAAAAACAACTTTGAAGAAAAAGCAAACGAATTTAAACTTGGATATCATCATTGGAAACACCGTTGTTCAACCTACAAATGTAAAGCCTCGTTTCAATCGAAATTGTAGCCAAAACCCAAATTCTTGTCAAATAAACGACGGTGGATTCTTTAAAGAAATAAACTTTCTCAAGTGGAATAAGTAGCAGGTATTCAATAGAGCAGAAAATTAAAGATGAAATCTTTAGGAGAGAAATCAATGAGAGGAGGAAGAAGATAAAAGGGAAAAAATTCAGATTCAATATTTATAAAATAAACATCTTATCAAATTAAATAGTTTTAAAGGGTTTATGATGGTGAAAATGAGGCCAAGAGAGAAGACAGGAAGTAAGAAAACATGCAAGCATCTCAGAAGAGTAAAAGCACGGATCACCCAGATGCGAGAAATTGAGCGAAAATGAAATGAGATTCGCACAAACAAAAGACAAAACAAAACTGAAATCAAGGATTGCAAATCAATCAACAGACAAAATCAAAATCAAAATTCGCAAAAAAATTAATTAGGGTTCACAATTGATGATTAGCAGAAAGAAAAAGAGAAGGAGAACATGAGAACTTACCGGGGCTGAATAGGTAGTAGGATTGGATTGCAGCAGAAATTTGCAAGAAGAAATCAAGGTAAGGAGGAAGAAGATGAGAGGAAAATAGCGAACGAAAGGTTTAGGTAGGGATGTAGAGAGTGAAATTAGAGTGGTGAGGTTTTTTAAAACAATGGGTAGAATATTGTCCCAAATCGAAGGAAGGACAATTTTTTGAAGTAGAGAGAGTACTGCTACAAAGTACAAACACATGCAGGTTACAGCAAATATTTGAATGAGGTAGGAAGATCGACAAAGCAGCAAATGTTTGGGCCCATTCCGTTCATATTCCACTTTACCGGTGAAATGACCAAAATACCCTTGAGGCATAAATTATCATTTTACCCTTAGGGCTTCAAAGGCCATATTATAGAGGCTTTCAGTCAAGCCCACTAACAAAAGGCCTTCATAACGTCATCACCTTCACCAAGTGACATCACATCAGTACTGCCTATAAATAGTACTTTCTCCTGATCATTCAAGTACGTTTTTACACGCATTCCAAAGCATTTACTTGTACTATTCTCTGACCTTCTGAGATCAGATCTGACTTAAGCATTGGAGAGATGATCCCGGGAACATCCCCGGGGTAGTTCACCGTGCTCGGTTTTGCAGGTTTCCGGAATTCGAAGACCTTGGACTGTTACTGGTTACTACCCTAGCTGGATTTGGACTCCCCCGAACTATAAATTTCTAATGTGTTTCTTGTACCCAAAACAGTTGGCCCCGTCTGTGGGGATCGTAACATAACAGCTACATTTGCGAAAACCTGACACGAGGACAAGGTAACCGCGGTACTGCTGCTCGAAAGACCACCTCTGAAAATGTGAAGACAACTCTGCTCAACCAGGGTGGTGCTATTGTAGAGGATGAGATTGACCTCCCTGTTGCTGGAAGCCAAGCTGACGCGGCTTTTGAAGTGCCTCCACCACCAGTAACTTATTCAGATCAACGAGAGCTCAAACTCCGAATAGAGAGACACATGACTACTGTCATGCAACAGCTCGTCTCAGTGATGAAAACTCAACAGAATACTCCCCCTAACCGAGGCATATTCCTAGATCAACCACAGGCTCATCGAAGACCAGTGAATACAAAGCGTGCCCTAATCGAGCACGCAACTGGTCCGTCGAAAAGAGCACCTGCCACATCGAAAGAAAGTCTAATATGTCACCAAGTCATGGTGACGCTCAACACATCATACAGGAAAAGCAAATGAGGAACACGAACTTTGAAGCTCGAAGGATCATTGAAAAAGGAGAGAGCAGTCCCAGGTAGAGGACTCGAAGTACCCAACTGCTACAAGAACCTCAGAACAGTCTCGCTCCCTGGATAGCCTTCATATACCGGGAACTAAGGTCCAACACAACGTCGAAGATCCAGAAGAAGTAGCCGAGTCGGGTTTTCTAGTTGGTTCAGCAGTGGCACATAAATCACCCTTTAGCCAACACATCATGGCGACCCCTAACCCGGGCAAAGTCAAAACCCCTATGATCGAGCATTATTCAGGGACCACCGATCCAGCCGACCACCTGGCTGCATACAAAGCACAAATGAGTGTACAAACCTTCTGCTAGGCCACATGGTGTAGGTATTTCTCGACCACACTCAAAGGGTTGGCCCTCAACTGGTTCACCAGCTTACCTTCTGGGATCATCACCAGCTTTTCAGCCCTCGAGGCCTTATTCTCCCAACACTTCATTGCTGCAAAACGCCATAAAAAGACCAACATGCATCTGATGTCGGTTTCACAACATAAGGGAGAGAGTTTGAGCTGCTACATCAAGAGGTTCAATGAAGAATCTCTCAAGATATCCGACCTCCAGGATGGAGTCGCTGTTACAGCCTTGATGAATGGTCTCCACCCAAGTCGATTCAAGTTCAAATTTGCCATGAGGGAAACCTTAATGCTTACTGATGCAATGAGGCAAGCACAAAAGTTCATTCAAGCATTGGACATCTGCAAGTCCACGCAAGACGAAGGAAGAACCAAGAGGAAGAATGAGCTTTCGAGTTTTGAGGATGGCATGTCTGATAGGTTGAAGAGACATCAACCATCAGATGGAGGTCATGACCCTCGTTACAACATCAGTCGACGAGAAATATACCTCGAATTGAAGGAGAAGTCGCTTCTTCTCAAACCCACTCCCATCAAGACATCGAATTTCTGGAGAGATAAGAAGTTATGGTGCAAGTACCATCGAGATTGTGGTCATACAACCAAAGACTGTCGAGAATTGAAGAGAGCCCTAGATAAGGTCGCTGATGAGGGAATTTGAACAAATATCTGAAAAACCCATGAGATGAGCGTCGAATTGAGAAGAAGAGAGAACCTGAATCGAAAAGCAACGAGACCAGAGGGTACATCTCTTGATCATCAAACCGCTCAACAAGGCACATACAGGGGCTAATCTTACCTCTACCTTGCCGTCAAAGAAGATATCGAAATCTGTCATGCTGAACTTCTGTTTTGTCTTAGACTTATAAAATGTCGCGACCTTATCGGTCAAAACAGCCTTGTAAATGACCAAGTTATGAAATGAAACATGACCTAGCAGGTCATTTGAGATCTATTTAGTTATTAATTTATTTAGACCTAACAGGTCACTCAACATTGAAGCCACGTTGAATTAAAGTGGCACACCTCCAACTCCCTAACGGGGGATACGCCGAATTAACGTGGCACGCCTCCCTTCCCCTAACCGGGGCTACATCGAACAACTTCAGCAATACCATCTTTTCCCTTATCGGGACTACCTCGAACTCTTTAAAGAAACGCAATTTCTTTAATTGAGCTACCTCAAGCCTTTTCAAGGGACATCCCTTGATCAGAATACTATGAAATATTTTCTAAGTATTGAAGCCCTTCAACAAGGCATTTACTTCGAGCAAAATGAGTATAGGACTCATTAGCCCTCACCAGGCTCCCTCAAAGTCTTGAAGCCCTTCCTCAAGCCACCCACCTCGAGCAAAAGTGAGTATGACACTCATTAGCCTAACCAAGCCACCTTGAGCAAACAAGCCCTTCCAACAAGGCACCTACCTTGAATGACCCTGAGGCTCATTAGCCCTAACCGAGCTAATTCGAGTAAAGGTCATTTGAGCAACGTCACTCGAAAAGTATCACTCGTTGAAGGCATGCAACCACCTCGAATTAAATGAGGAGACCCCTAGTATGAGCATCCATCGCATGAGGTTACTCGAAGAATCAAAAATACTTTTTAAGTCTAAAAGACCTTCTATAATGCAACCACTTTGAGAAAATTGAGTGTAGGAATCATGTATCCGAGTGACGTCACTCGAAGTACCCGTCGGTCATAAACTACTTAATCAAGTTTTTTCATACACCCAAGTAAAGAAGAGGGTGTTCGAGTTTTTTCATGCACCCAAGTAAAGAAGAGGGTGTTCGATTTTTTTCATCCACCCAAGTAAAGAAGAGGTGTTCGAGTTTTTTCATGCACCCAAGGAAAGAGGAGGGTGTTCGAGTTTTTTCATACACCCAAGTAAAGAAGAGGGTGTTCGAGTTTTTTCATGCACCCAAGTAAAGAAGAGGGTGTTCGAGTTTTTTCATGAACCGAAGCAAAGAAGAGGGTGTTCGAGTTTTTTCATGCACCCAAGGAAAGAGGATGGTGTTCGAGTTTTTCACGCACACCCAAAAAGAGGGTGTCCAAGTTTTTCTGAAACACCCTAGGTGAGGGTGTTTGAGTTTTTTCATACACCCAAGGAAAGAGGAGGGTGTCCGAGTTTTTTCATACACCCAAGGAAAGAGGAGGGTGTTCGAGTTTTTTCATACACCCAAGTAAAAAAGAGGGTGTTTGAGTTTTTTCATGCACCCAAGTAAAGAAGAGGGTGTTCGAGTTTTTTCATGCACCCAAGGAAAGAGGAGGGTGTTCGAGTTTTTCATGCACACCCAAAAAAGAGGATGTTCGAATTTTGTTCGCCACCTAGGATGAGGGTGGTCGAAGTTTTTTGCTCACCACCTAGGATGAGGGTGGTCGAAGTTTTATTCACCACCTAAGATTGAGGGTGTTCGAAGTTTTTGTTCACCACTTATGTTGACGGTGGTCGAAGTTTCATGTGCCACTCTTTGATGGAGGGTGGTCGAAGTTTTCTTCACCACCTAGGTTGAAGGTGGTCGAAGCTTTATGTACCACTCTTTGATGGAGGGTGGTCGAAGTTTAAACAAGGGCATTCCACTCCACATTCGAGTTTAGAAGATTTAACTCCAACATAGAGCGTGGGGCTAATGATGGGACCCA
This sequence comes from Patellifolia procumbens, assembly GCA_947645195.1. Classification (NCBI taxonomy): domain Eukaryota; kingdom Viridiplantae; phylum Streptophyta; class Magnoliopsida; order Caryophyllales; family Amaranthaceae; genus Patellifolia; species Patellifolia procumbens. The sequence continues at coordinate 100,351 of CANSGD010001192.1, forward strand.
ATTCTAACACGATCCCTTTGACTATTACAAATTCCTCGAGTTTGTCGAGTTTGGGGCACCTATTCGAGTTATACGGTCATCCGAACTAAAGTCGAAGCACCCTCCATATATGAAAGGTATGCTCTTTGAATGAGTTCATTTGAAGAGTCAAGCCATCAAACCAAGACATTCAAAATCCTCACTCGAATTTGTAGGCCATTCAAGTTCTTGAGCCATTCAAGCTACCTCCTCGAATTCCTTCAGGCCATTCAAGTTTTTGAGCCATTCAAGCTACCTCCTCAAATTCCTTCAGGTAGCTCTAGTTGTTGTAGCAACTCGAATCGAAATCAAGGACTCTCGGGTTTCAGATGTCATTCGAGATCAATATCTTTTGAATTCCTTCAAGGTACTCGAATTGCATTACTCGAACAAGGTCGGTAAACAACATGACAGTGTGATACGTCCCTTGATATGATCAAAGTTTAAATTTATTCGAAGTGTATAGCCACTCGAAATTGAAGGCACTCGAATGAGGTCATTTGAATTCTTTCTCGACATGACCACATCGACCTCGATGCTGGCATGGCAGCGCCTCGGTTCTTGCATTTTACTAGAGCACCTCGAGCATCATCACCACATGATCGAATGACATGATCATCATTACGTATCTCGAGCCAATTTTCGTGATCATCTTCATTGCATGATCAACCCGTATGATCAAGCCATTCGAACATCCATTCAAAGATGCTTTATCACTTGATCATCCACATGATCAAAGTCGAACGAGCATATTGTTGGGACTCTAAGTCCATATGATTTTGATGATGATAAAATCTTTGTACTATAACATTTTGTTGTGTGTAACAGAGTTCTAAGTGAGATGATGAGCATGGACTTCATGGAAACTAAAGAAACAGAAGAAAAGAAGCTTAGGACTATTTATGCATTTCATATGATGTACTTAATGATTTGGAACTATGTGCTAATGTCATAATGTCAATTTAGTATGATTGATTATTTTCTCAGAGTTAAGGAAATAATTGGTCATGTTAAATTCACATGATGTTTAAATATAAAGGGGATTTGAGATTTAGAAAAAAGTATATATTTTCGAAAATAAGAAAAATGTTTTAATTAAAACTGATGAAGTTTTCGAAAATGGATTTTGAAAAGAAAAGGTTTGAAATATATAAAAGGATTTTATTTGAAAAAGATTTTTTATGAAAATCGAATTTGTTATTAAAAGATAAAAGATAAAATCTTTTATCTTTTATCTTTTGGTAAACAAAATCGGTAAAGTAAGAAAAAGATTTGGAAATCTAATTTTAATTTTTAAAAGATATAAAACAAAAGATTTTAGAAAATCAGTTTTTAGAAGATAAAATCTTATCTTTTAAATAAGTTAAACAAATCTTATCTTTTACCTTTTCTTTAGGAATAAGATTATTCTTTTCAAAAGATAAAGTTTATTCCTTTTTGAGTAGTATTAGGTTAACAACTTCTTTATAAGAAAGACTACTCCAATGCTGGAAAACACGTTTTCAAAGAGCAGTACTTGTGAAATCTTAAAGAGTTGGAAACAAATCCCCATTGGCACAGAGCATAGCACAGAGTTTCCATTGGTTAAAATTGCTCTTAATAATCCTCGAATCAGCTTATCTTAGAAGCATTTGTACGAGGGATTAGATCTTTTTGTAATTTCTTTTATAAAGAGTGTCAAGTTGGATTCGGTTGTGGGTCCAACTTGATTAGCAACATTTAGATTTAAGTGTTGGGGAGCACTACTAGGGTTAGTAGTGGGGGAAACTAGTTTGTTTCAAACGTTTAATATTTTGAGTTAAATATTAATAAGAGAATAGGTAGGGTGGACGTAGATCTCAGAGTTGAGATCGAACCACGGTAAATCTGTGTGTCTCACTTATTATTTCCGCTGCTAAATTGTCTCAAAGTATTTGATTGAATTTACGAGTGAAAAACGAGATTTACCATTCGTGGCACAGTGTTTGGCACAGTGCCGTAACTTTCGTTTTTGCGAAAATTCGATTTTAAATTAACCACTCAATTAAACCCCCCTTCTTGAGTGTTCCCTTGCGTTCCAACAAGTGGTATCAGAGCCGGCTATTCTTATAAGGTTAACCCCTTGAGAATAGTAAGTATGAATTTGCAGGATTCGCATAACAAACACTCAAAGTGCCCGATTTTCAATGGTGATGACTGTGCATGGTGGAAAGCGAGAATGAGGATCTATATCCAAGGATCCGATCACGAATGTTGGAAAATCATAAGGAAGGGGCCGTATCCCATTCAAACCAAGAATGTCGAAGGTAAGATCATTGAAAAAGACAAAGATGACTATGACTCAACAGACTATGCAAAGGCCGAGAAGAACTACAAAGCCATGAGTATTCTCCAATATGGAATTGGACCCAATGAATACTCAAGGATTTCCGCTTGCTCAACGGCCAAAGAAATATGGGACACTCTAGAGTTAGCCCATGAAGGTACGAATGAGGTAAAACAATCTCGCATTGATTTATTAGTTCAACAAAATGAATTGTTTATCATGGATAAAGATGAATCAATAAAAGAAATGTTTACTCGCTTTACTATCATCACGAATGAATTGCGTTCTCTTGGCAAAATTTATTCTTCAGAAGAATTGGTTAGGAAAGTCTTAAGAAGTTTGACAAGTCTTTGGCTCCCAAAAATAACTGCTATTCAAGAAGCCAAGGACTTGACAAAACTTCCCCTAGAACAATTAATTGGTTCTTTAATGACTCATGAACTTGTTCTAGATTCTAAGAATCCTACACTAAAGAGCAAAGGTTTGGCTTTAAAAACTGAATTGAAAAGTGATGATAGTGATAGTGATGAAGATGTTACTTTTCTTACTAGGAGATTCAAAAAAATTCTTAAAAAGAACAAAACAAGTTATCCTAGAAAGAATGAAAATTTCAAAGGTAAGGGCACTCCTCTAGCTCTAAGATTAGTGCTACTAACTCTGGTTGTTTCAAGTGTGGTGAATATAGTCACAGGATTAAAGAATGTCCCTCATGGGATGATGAGAAATCCAAGGAAAGAAAGGAGCAACCAAAGAAGGAATTCAAGAAGGGAATGTATGCTGTCGTTTGGGGAGACTCGGATTGTGAAAAAGAACAGTCAGAGGCACAGTGTCGTCCACAGTGCCATGAAGCAAAGTTTTGCCTAAATGTTACCCAAACTGCTCAGAGTAAGGCACAGTGCCTAGATGACTCTCATTTGTGTCTCATGGCTAAGAGTTCGACTTCTCATGACGAGAATGAAACTGGTGAGGTAGATCTCGTATCCCTAAAACCTTCAATAAAGCTTTTATCTAAAAAACAACTTGCCACTTTGCTTGAAAATGTTATTGATGATTGTCAAGAGATGAATGATGATTTTTCTAACATGAAAAAGGAATTGAAAAACATATCCAAGCAAAATGTAGGATTGGAACTGGAATATAAAGACTTGTTGAAAGATTATAAAGCTTTAATGAAAAATAATGAAGATCTGGAAAAAGCTATTAAGGAGAAAGATACTGAGTTGAATGCCTTAATTTACGAAAAGTCTTTCGCTAAAGAACTTGTTGATAACACTGTGCCATACACTGTGCTAGAGGCCAAAAATCTGGATTTCGAAAATCAAATTAAAACCCTAAATCAAGAGTTAACTGAGTTAAGGAATGAACGAAAAGAGCCTAATATTACTTACATTCAGTCACCAAAAGATTTGGATTTGAAAAATGATTTCGAAAAGGCTAAAAGGGATTTGATCACGTTAAACGATAAAAATGAAAATTTAAAGATCACAATTGAGTCTCTAAAGGTGCAGCTTCAAGAAGCTTGCAAGGCTAATTCTGGAACTAAGATCCTAAAAGGTTTAATGAATTTGGTTGATAACTGAAACAAACAAGGATTAGGATATAGTGACCAGAAACACAGTGTACGGCACAGTGCCAAAAATTTCGAAAGAGACTTTCGTAAAAGGAAATATGTTGGTTTACCTGAATATTTGATTTGCTACTTCTGTGGAAGAAGTGGACACCTTATGGATGACTGTAAGATTAAGAAAAAGTATGTTGAAAAGAATACCAAGTATGTAAATCAAATATGGGTAAGAAAGGATCTACTTGAAGCTCAAAGAAAGAAGAAAGGACCCAAGCAAATTTGGGTTCCTAAAATTAACAAGTGATCCTTTTGCAGGTGAATGTGAGAGGAAGCAGCCTATGGTACCTCCACAATGGTGGCTTAGCACATGAATAACGATAAATTAAAATTCCTCTCACTAGTAGCTTACCATGGAGGGTATGTTACATTTGTCAACAAGTAAAATTATTGACTGTGGGATTAATTTCTAGCAATTGATTTGTGTTATATGCCTTATCCTCCATCATTAATATGTTGAATTGGAGTCCATGACATGTCCATATGAAAATATGTGAAGGGGTCTTTTAATTGTGATTTGGGACTCGCAAGGTCTACTGATGCTGTCCTAATGTCTCGGTTCTAAGTTGCCGAATTATTAAGCTAAATGATCCTAAGTTGCCGAACTATTGAGCTATGAAATGTTGATTCACTTTTCTATGGCAAGCTTGATCTTTAGCCCAATATTCTGATTTGCTTCCCTTGAGTTTGACTTTTGAACCCTATTTTTTCTTTCTTCACATATGCCTCATTTTAATCACATCTTTCTTTCATTCATCCATTAAACACAATAAGCGCTCTTAACTTGACTCATGATTATGTTTGAGATAAAGGTATGTTGTGAGATGATAAAAGAAGATGCATATATTAAGGGGGAACTTGATGAGGTCGAAATTGAGTTTATAAGTGATGTGGTGAAAACAGCAGTTACACAATATATGACATAGTGCTATGGGCAGTATTTCAAGAACAACTAAGGTCACAACTCACTAGTCCTTCTTCTTCGATTATGATATTTCATTGATTAACTCTAGGACTTTGTATATTTTGCATCTCCCTCAGAAAAAAAAATTGAGAAAAAAAAAGGAAGGAAGAAAGAATGAAAAAAAAAAACCTTCCATAAAAATAAAAAAAAGAGAGACATTCATTCTAGAGTTCAATTATGAGATGAAGAAAAGAGTTGTGATGATCATATCTTTGGATTACTGAACATCCAAAGTAAAACTATGCTTGAAGAGAAGCGTCTGTCCATTGGCACAGTAACCTGCACAGTGCTAAGTGAAGAAAAATCGAGAATTCTTGCGTTTTAATGTCAAAAAGTGAGTTTAAGGTTTGAGCACTTGTTGAGCATATATCCATACCAAATACTTCAAGCTTGCTTACCTTTTTTCCTACCATGATCCTTTACTTTTTCCTTTTTCTCATAACTTTGAATTGTGAATTGGACTATTTCTTGCTTCATAACTTCGGATTGTGAGTTGGATTGTTTCTTGCTTTATGACTTCGGATTGTGAATTGAATCTTGACATAGCACCAGCATCATTAGATTGATATTTGCTTGAGCTACTATTTTGCATGGATAATTGACTTCGAACTATGACTTTTTGGACGTTGTGGGCCTCCTTTTTGATAATGCCAAAAGGGGAAGATTTGGTATATGGCACTATATTAATACTAGATGTTTATTCCCATGTCATCATATCATGTTTGCCAATGTAATGTCTCAAATTATTTACTTTCCTATTTGAATTATATATGCTTGTGTTGAGGGGGAAGTTTTATGTGTTTGTCATCATCAAAAAGGGGGAATTTGTTGGGACTCTAAGTCCATATTATTTTGATGATGATAAACACTTTGTACTATAACATTTTGTTGTGTGTAACCGAGTTCTAAGTGAGATAATGAGCATGGACTTCATGGAAGCTCAAGAAACGGAAGAAAAGAAGCTTAGGACTAGTTATGCATTTCATATGATGTACTTAACGATTTGGAACTATGTGCTAATGTCATAATGTGAATTTAGCATGATTGATTATTTTCTCAGAGTTAAGGAAATAATTGGTCATGTTAAATTCACATGATGTTTAAATATAAAGGGGATTTGAGATTTAGAAAAAAGTATATATTTTCGAAAATAAGAAAAATGTTTTAATTAAAACTGATGAAGTTTTCGAAAATGGATTTTGAAAAGAAAAGGTTTAAAAATATAAAAGGATTTTATTTGAAAAAGATTTTTATGAAAATCGAATTTGTTATTAAAAGATAAAAGATAAAATCTTTTATCTTTTATCTTTTGGTAAACAAAATCGGTTAAGTAAGAAAAAGATTTGGAAATCTAATTTTAATTTTTAAAAGATATAAAACAAAAGATTTTAGAAAATCAGTTTTTAGAAGATAAAATCTTATCTTTTAAATAAGTTAAACAAATCTTATCTTTTACCTTTTCTTTAGGAATAAGATTATTCTTTTCAAAAGATAAAGTTTATTCCTGTTTGGAGTAGTATTAGGTTAACAACTTCTTTATAAGAAAGACTACTCCAATGTTGGAAAACACGTTTTCAAAGAGCAGTACTTGTGAAATCTTAAAAAGTTGAAAACAAATCCCCATTGGCACAGAGCATAGCACAGAGTTTCCATTGGTTAAAATTGCTCTTAATAATCCTCGAATCAGCTTATCTTAGAAGCATTTGTACGAGGGATTAGATCTTTTTGTAATTTCTTTTATAAAGAGTGTCAAGTTGGATTCGGTTGTGGGTCCAACTTGATTAGCAACATTTAGAGTTAAGTGTTGGGGAGCACTACTAGGGTTAGTAGTGGGGAAACTAGTTTGTTTCAAACGTTTAATATTTTGAGTTAAATATTAATAAGAGAATAGGTAGGGTGGACGTAGATCTTAGAGTTGAGATCGAACCACGGTAAATCTGTGTGTCTCACTTATTATTTCCGTTGCTAAATTGTCTCAAAGTATTTGATTGAGTTTACGAGTGAAAAACGAGATTTACCATTCGTGGCACAGTGTTTGGCACAGTGCCGTAAAGTTCGTTTTTGCGAAAATTCGATTTTAAATTAACCACTCAATTAAACCCCCTTATTGAGTGTTCCCTTGCGTTCCAACACATATACATCATCATCACCACATATGATCAAAGTCGAACGAGCATATACATCATCATCACCACATGATCAAGCCACTTGATCATCCCATGATCAACTCAACCTCGAGTTGCTGCATGAGAAATATTAAGATAATCACAACGAAGGAGATTGATGAGCTTGAAAACATATCATCTTCCCATGGTTAAGTTACCTTCAACCTACTATATATGCAGGAGAAGTATGAACGCATGAGGAATGTTAAAATGCAAAAGTAACTCTGTCAAAGTACCTCAAGGTACTAGATGAGTACTAAATAGAAACTCATTCTTCGAATGGGCTCATTCTTCGAATGGGCTCATTCGAAGTATTCAACCTACAAGTCAGTACACTCAAAGAGCCGTCGGTCGAGGACACTCGAATAAGGTCTCCGGTACCTCGAGCTATATGGATGAATGGGTTGTCTTTTAATTGGTGCGTCGGCGCTATTTGGCTGCTATTGTATGGGCCACCTCGAAAAGAAAGTACCTCAAGCTGCTGAGAATCAGCGTATTCTAACGACACCCATTCGAAGAAAACCTAGTCGAAGATAACTTAACCCCAGTAGATTGCGTACCTCGAGTTGGGCGTGATTGAGTAAAGTCCAAACTGACTTATCATGTACCTCGAGCTTTTATGAGTGATGTATATGGGGCAGGGAAAATCAATGGTGTGATGAAACACATGATGAAATCACTTGATCAAGTTGACGTCGATACACATCACATGGTCAAGGCATATGATCGCATGATCGAGCCACATGATCGTCACTTAAACAAGCCAACTCCAATCTGCTGCCATGCCTTCGAGCTCCTTGATCAAGCCTTTCGAGTTTGTTCACATGATCAATCCTTTCGAGTTTGTGCAAATGATCAAGCCATTCAAAGTTGGTTCAGTTCAACCTTGAGATTCTTAATCTTCCAAAAATATAAATACCTCGAGCTTCATCATCGAAGACTATCGAAGAAACACTCAGTCGAAGACGATTGTGCACCTCGAAGTTGGGCATGAGAATGGCCGCCAAAAGCAACTCTTCAATAGGTCGAGCTACTGTACAGGAGATATGCCTCTTGCATAATTTGGTGGGAAAAAATTAAGTTAATAAATTATTGATGCAATGATCATCATCGTCATCACACGCACAAATAGATGGGGTGATGTCGAGCTTGGAATCATGATCATCATGAGTTGACGAAAATTAAAGCAAAAGAAAAGCACTAAAAGACAAATGTTGTTAATGACCAATGAATGTTGACCATCAATTGGGCATGATAAATGGCTTCATGATAAATCTGGTGAGTGGTGCATGGTGAGCATTGAAAAATAAGTGGAAGCAAATTGTAAATTAGTGTGATATCATCATCACCATCATCCCATGCATGACATTGAGCATGGCTATGCGTGACAAACAACTCCATGGAGAATTATTTAACTACAACACCAATGATAACTCATGCACTAAATGACAAAATAGCCGCAACATCTTCGACGCACCATCACCAGGCTTATTCGAAAGACGTTGCGATTTAGCTTGGTATTTAGTTAGCCAATGCACTGCATTGAATGAAAACCCATTTTAAGTATGAAATCACTCGAGTTCTCGTGCCATTCTAAGAGTGGCGTTTAGTCACTCAAGTTTGATGCTAGTCAAATAACAATATCACTTATAACATTGGGCCATTCGAGTTTTGATACCACTCGAAATTGAGGTCAGTTGAAATTGAGGTTAGTCGAATTCCATAGAAGCCTCGTCGAATTCTCAGCAAAGCCCTTAACCAGGATACGTCGAATTCCATAGAAGCCTATCTTGATGAGGGTAGTTGAATTCTCATCAAAACTCGACCAGGGTACGTCGAAATTTGTACTTAGCCCTAAATAAGGGTGCGTCGAACTCTCAAAAAGAACAAACGTTCTGCTCCACATCACAGTTTCATCAAGATCATAACACTCCGACATAGAGCGTGGGGCTAATATTTGGGCCCATTCCGTTCATGGTCTACTTTACCAGTGAAATGACCAAAATACCCTTGACGCGTAAAATTATCATTTTACCCATGGGGCTTCACAAGCCAGAAAATAGAGGCTTTTAGTCAAGCCCACTAACAAAAGGCATTCATAACGTCATCACCTTCACCAAGTGACATCAAATCAGTACTACCTATAAATAGAACTTTCTCCTAATCATTCAGGTACGTGTTTACACGCATTCCAAAGCATATACTTGTACTATTCTCTGACCTTCTGAGATCAGATCTGACTTAAGCATCGGAGAGACGATACCGGGAACATCCCCGGGGTAGTTCACCGTGCTCGGTTTGCAGGTATTCGGAATTCGAAGACCTTGGAATGTTACTAGTTACTACCCTAGCTGGATTTAGACTCCCCGAACTACAAATTTCTACGGTGTTTCTTGTACCCGTAACACTTTTGCATCTGAATTCAGTACAAAATTAGTGTTATCAAACACATAGAATTCATACAGGAATTGAATTGCACTTAAACATAGATAACAAAACATTTGATAGCAGTTGCACATTTTCAAAAAATTTGTAAAACATCCCAGAGACTGACGCAATCCACGCAACACCGTTAAAAACCTAATAATCTAACAATTATGAACAAGGAAGATGGAAGATAGAATGAGCTATATTTCATAGAATATAGAATAGATAAAAAGCAAAAAAACTTTGAAGAAAAGCAAATGAATTTAAACTTGGATATCATCATTGGAAACAGCATTGTTCAACCTATAAATGTAAAGCCTCGTTTCAATCGAAATTGTAGCCAAAACCCAAATCCTTGTCAAATAAACGACGGTGGATTCTTCAAAGAAATAACCTTTCTCAAGCAAAGATGAAATCTTTAGGAGAGAAATCAATGAGAGGAGGAAGAAGATAAAAGGGGAAAAAATTGAGATTTACTATTTATAAAATAAACATGTTATCAAATTAAATACTCCCTCCGTATAAAAAAAAAATGCAACATTTGCTATATTTGGCCGTAACATTAAAAATGCAACCTTTTTTTTCTTTCCTATTTTAGTAAAGATTTTCATCTTTAATTACAAAAATACCCTTACTTTATAAACTAAAATATTGATTAGGATTTACTAAATACACATTACACTACTAACAAAAAGTCATTATAATTAATGATTCCCACCAATTTTTTACCCCCACCCATCAATTACTTTAACCTACCCACCAAACTTTAATTCAATTTCCCAAATTCCCCAACCACCCCAATTGAATGTGTATGAACTAACCCTAATCTGGGTTCAGCACATTCAATTCACTCTCATCTCCCACCCCCACCATCTACAATTTTCTCTCTCCTCACTCTCATTTCCCAGATTTCTTTCCTCTCTTTTTCTCATCTTCTTTCTTCATCTCTTTCTTCATCACCATCCCCAAATTCCTTTTGTTTTCTTCGAATTTCTTCCCCAAATTCCGTATGTATTCTTCGAAAATCTTCCCCAAAATGTCTTTTTTTCCTGCAAATCTTCCCAAAATTTATTTTTTCCTGAAAATATTCACTAACCCTAATCTGCGTCTCTTTTTTTCGACCCCCATCCCCAAATTTCTTTGGGTTGTTTTCGAGCTTCATCTCCTCTTCTTCTCATCTTCTTTCCCAGATTTTTTTCTTCATCTTCTTTCTTAATCTCTTTCTTCATCACCATCCCAAAATCCCTTTTTTTCTGCGAAAATCAGCCCCAATTTCCTTTCATTTTTTCCCCAAAATCCTTTTTTTTCACGAAAATCCCCCGAAAATCCCTTTTCTTTTTCCATCTTCTGCCCCAGAAAAATGCCTAACTTAGAGCCTCTAAGAATGGTGGTTGAAGCAGAGATTATTCCACAGGCAAAAATCTGGTCAAGCTACGCCTTGAGCTTTTCGAAGCGAAATGCTACACCCATTTTACGAAGATGTATTACAGTGGTGAAGCTGCTTTTCGAATGAGTCCCCAATCTGTTGAAGCTTTACGAGTTGCTATTGAGACCATTGAAGAGGAGAATGTTGAAGAAAAGAAGATAGTGTATGGGCAGCCTGCAATTGTTCAAGGGGACGGGATCAAAGAAAAGAGGGATGTGAAGCGCCGGTTCTCAGGGTGTGCTCAAATGAGGAAAATTAGTGGGGTGGGGGTGAAAATCAGAGAGCCGTCGCCTGAACCCATGGCTGTTCCTGTGCCTCAATCATCTCAAGGTTCGACAAGTTATTGTAACTTGATTGTGCTAAGCTCCGATTCTGAGTCCCCCCCTCGAAAACGCTGAATACAGATGCCGGAACCCAACTAGGTAAATTTTGAACTTAGTTATGTTAACTTTTTTAAATTAAAATTAGTGCTAGTATAATCTGTTAGGGCTGGTGCTGGTAATCTGTTAGTGCTGGTAATCTGGTAATGCTGGTGTTTAATATCTCTTTGATTTCAATGTGTGAATGTTAAATGCCATAGTTAGTGCTGGTAATATTTGTTGCTTGTTGCTTGTTGCTTGTTGCTTGTTGCATTTTGTAATCTGAAATCTGTTGTGGTGTTGAGAACCCATTATGTAATTTGCAATCTATTAGGGCTGACTTGTGCGTAATTAGAAGTCATATAAAGTATTGCCTTATCATATCCCCGCACTAATATGACTTATAATTATGCACTGAAGATTACAATATGCATTGTTATTTGATTACAATATGTACTTAAACAATATGCATTTTGTAATCTGAAATATGTTGTGGTGTTGAGAACCCATTCTGTAATCTGCAATCTGTTAGGGCTGACTTGTGCGTAATTAGAAGTCATATAAAGTATTGCCTTATCATATCCCTGCACTAATATGACTTATAATTATGCACAGAAGATTACAATATGCATTGTTATTTGATTACAATATGTACTTAAACAATATGCATTTTCCAAAAGTTAGTTTCATTCAATATTAAAACTTCACAGAAGATTACAATGTTTAGCACTTATATTACCCGAAAAATTACTTCACTAGACTGCCATTCCTAACCATTTAAACTTCACAAAAGATTAGAATGTAAAAGGCATCACATAAGCAAAAAAACAAAAGTGGATACCTTAGCTCCCTATTTATCTCTTCCGGTTTCTATTTTCTCTGGTTATAAGGGCAGTCAAGTTTTTTTACTTCTAGTCTGCATTAACTTCCATTTCTTGTTCATCAATCATATTTGAAGATGCATTCTCACTGTGTTGCTCATTTAGATATGCCACTGCCTCATCTAAAATATCTTGATCAACTTCTACAAGCTCTTGTAATAACCCCAACCTCTCTAGTCGAGCCTTACCCACATGTGGCATCTTGTAGTTATTTCCTCCTTCACCTTCAAACATTCGACCATAACATGTTGTAGTTGGATCCATGTGTATCGAATTAAATTAAGATCATAGTCATATGCCACCCTCACTTTCTCATTTAAATCATCCAAATTGTTTGGAAAGCTTTGGTATTGCAAACTATGAACCGCCCTAAAAATTGCCAAATCGAGAACATTGAAATCCGGTGATTGGGGGTTGGTTAATTAGGTTGATGTTGAAACCATTGCTTGTTGCCGCTTCTCTAAATAGTGGATCATCATTTTGTAAGTGAGGTTGGGCATTATCTTGTTGAATGTTTATGTCCTTACACATCCCTTGTGGCCATTTTTCTTTGATAGATGGAATGACATTGTTTAGTAACATGTCCCTAATCACATCTTTAGTAACATTTTGAATGGCTTTGATTTCAATTGTTCCCGCTTCTCTATTCTTGCTTCTCTTCTTTGCTCTTTGTTTAAACGTAAATGGAATATGCTAAACTTCCCGTCATGAACCCTCACCCCATTTTCATCAAACATAACCTTCCCTTGTGCTGCCAGAAACATAACCTTAATTTTGTAGCGTTTTGAAAGGCATACTCTATAAGGATCAACCTCCGATGGAAGGAGATAAAACCTTCTTTTGTCGGGGTTTAAATAAAACCATTTCTCGTCGATATGAATTGTGTTACTCATATCTTTGAATGTTGCTTTCCGACCTTCTGTTTGATATTCAATATGTGACATAATCCATTGCATTCTATCAATTTTATGCTTCTCTGTTACGGCCGGATGGTTGTTGCTAGTATGCACTCGTAACTTGCCCGCTTTGAGTAGCCTAAAAATTTTCATGTGTGAGCATTTGAGATACCCTGCATAAGCCCTATAAGTGCATCTAAGGGTAAAGGGCAAGATTGAAGCCACTCTTCTATTATTTTGTTTGATTTTCTGCCATTTCTGCCTTTTTTACGTCACATCTATTTTTTCACCATGAGTAGATTGTTTTTCCACTTCTTGGAAGATCCTAGATATTGTACTTTTATGAACCCCCACTTCTCTGGCAACTTTTGATATAGTTTCGTGTGGTAATTTGCCATCCTTTTTCATGCCCAACAATTGAAAACATATTTGTCGCCTTGTTCATTAGTAAGATTCCCAAAATTTTTGCTAACCGTTTGATTTGTTTCACTTATTGTGTTGTCATTAGGTGATGTTGTAGGAATAGGAGGTGCTAATCCCTCTTCTAGTAGCAGTTGATGCAAACCAAAGAAGCCTTCAAAGTCTTCTTCCATTTTTTGGGTTGAAATGAATGATGTTGCTGCTTTGGGTTGAGTAGAATGATGCTGCTGCTGCTGCGATTTTTTGGGCAGGAAGAAAGTAGTGCAGAATGTGATTGTGTTATGTAGTAGCAGAATATGAACTTGTAAAGTCCTTAGTATGGTTGTTAACTAGCTAACCATTGTGTATGTTTTTGGAAGCATTAAACAGTGGCTGGGTTTCAGTTTTCATATTTGAGCAGGGTTTTTTTTTTTGCAAATGTAATGTCAAAACTGATTTGGATATAAATAGTGGTTGTATGGTGACTTATTGTATGGTGGGAAAATTCAAATTGATGTCAAAATTTGCGGCCTCTCTTTGGCACCTTTGTTTCCCTCCAATTTTATGTAGGTGGTCCCATGTACTTGTGCTTAAATCAGAATTTTATCTCTCCTCCTTTTCCTTGTTAAACTCATTAAACCACAATTATCAAATTCTCCATAGGAGTCCGTGTCGAAGGCAAACGTTGCATTTTTGATACGGAGGGAGTAGTTTTTAAAGGGTTGATGATGGTGAAAATGAGGCCAAGAGAGAAGACAGGGAAGTAAGCAAACATGCAAGCATCTCGATCAGAAGAGTAAAAGCACGGATCACCCAGATGCGAGAAATTGAGCGAAAATCAAATGAGATTCGCACAAACAAAAGACAAAACAAAACTGAAATTAAGGATTACAAATCAATCAACCGACAAAATCAAAATCAAAATTCGCAAAAAAATCAATTAGGGTTCACAATTGATGATTAGCAGAAAAGAAAAGGAGAAGGAGAAGGAGAAGGAGAACATGAGAACTTACCGGGGCTGAATAGGTAGTAGGATTGGATCGCATCAGAAATTTGCAAGAAGAAATCAAGGTGAGGAGGAAGAAGATGAGAGGAAAATAGCGAACGAAAGGTTTAGGTAGGGATGTAGAGTGAAATGAGAGTGGTGAGGTTTTTTAAAACAATGGGTAGACTATTGTCCCAAATCGAAGGAAGGACAATTTTTTGAAGTAGATAGAGTACTGCTACAAAGTACAAACGCATGCAGGTTACATCAAATATTTGGATGAGGTAGGAAGATCGACTAAGCAGTAAATAAATGTATGGAGTCAAGATAGGGTTGGATAAGCATGCAGCTGCTTTGGACGAATGGTCCAATCACTCAAAATTGGCAAAAGACTGATTGGTCTAAAATATAGTTGAATTTTTTTATGAAATAGGGTTTTGGATTTACGAATAAATTGGGACCCAAAATCAGCAGAAGACTGATGGGTCTTAAATACACCTGAGTTATTCTGATTTGATAAGATTTGAAATAATTAGAGCCTTGGAGGGGATGAGATTTGATCTAATTTGAAATAAGTTGAAAAAATAGGACCAAAAAATCCTTGACCCAATTTTTTAAAAAAAATCCTTCGTCCAGTAAGCCTAAATTTTTGGCCAAATATATATTTAAGCACGACTTAATTTTTTTAGTTGGATTTTTTTTAATAAATTAACATTTGAGTGAATTTAATGAACAATTGAATAATTAAAATAAACAAATGGACAATCAATAACATGAGTGTGCAATTAAACAAAAAAATGAACAATTAAACAAAATGAATAAACAATTGAACAAATGAATGAACAATATAGTAAACAATTAAACAATAATGAAAAATATTGAATAGTAAAGAACTAGTTAACAATGAATAACAGTAAAAAGTAATGAACAATGAGCGACATGAAATTCCTAATAAACAACAGGAATGAACAGTAGAAGTATATGAATGAACAATTGAGTGAATTAAGTGAACAACTAAATAATATGATATGATTAAATGAACAATTAAACATATGATATGATTAAATGAACAATTAAAAGAACATAGTGTACAATTGAATAAAAGGATGAAGTCTGACCAAAATGAGTGTATAATTGGATCTAAAGAATGAACAATTGACCAAAATGAACAATTGTGGTTGTGCCCCTGGATCTCAAATGCTGAAATGAAATGAACAATGCAGTGAATCAAATGACCAATGGAGTAAATGGAAATGAATATATAAGTTATAAAATAACAATTAAACAAATATCCGATGAACATTAGAACATTTCAAATGAACCAGTATCTTCATTTCAAAAAGTATCATTTCCAGATGAGCATACAAACATTTAAAATGAACTAGAGATACCTCATTTCATATGCAACCACATTTTAGGTGAACATTTTAACATACCAAAAGAACCCTTTTGAAATGAACTTTAGAACTAATGGATGAACTAACTCCCCCCCTTTAAATGAAAACCAATTCAAATGAACCTTATATTGATGAATAATGAACATACCAAATGTACCCTATGTCAAAAGAGCCAAGTTTAGTTGGACATTTCAACATATATAAAGAACTCATTTCAGGTGAACAATAGAACATCACAGATGAACCCCATTTGAAAATAGCATTTAAATCTACATAAGAAACTAACTCATTTAAGAATGGACATAAACATATATCCAATGAATATCAGCCAACATAAGTGAATATACATAGTCATTTAGGTACCAACAAAATAGGAATCAACAAAAATCGAAATATGTGGGGAAAAAAACAAAAAAAACATGTCGAAATCCTTTAAATCTGTGGAAAAAAAAATGAAATCGAAATTTGTGAATGAACAAATGAATGAAATATATAAGAAAATACCCAAATGAAATCTATGAAATCAGTAAATGAAAGATAAAGGATTGGAGAGACTGGAAAACCGACCTTTTAGATGAACAACAATAGAGAAATTTCGAAATTGGCTTGATTGGCATGAGATTTGAATGAAAATGGTGAATTGAATGAGATTTTGGGAATAAGATGGAGAAATTTTAGAGAGAATGTTAGTCTAGTATGAACAGTAGATCAACTACAAGAGGAGGGGTGAATTGTAGTTGTGGGGATTTTAGACACTTTTGCGAAATATAAAAACTCTTAAATAAACAAAAGAGAATAAGCTAAAAGGAGTAGGAACAAAGAGTAGTAGGAACACGGCAGATTACTAAACAAGGTGTGCTTCCAAACTTCTCTAGGAAGAAACCCTTCATACTCTTATTTAATAATAGCGTTTACAACTCAGTACAACCTATTATAAATTCTCACCATGTTAGGAACTTGTTCCCAGTCGCATATTCCTGAGCACGTGACTTTCTCACTCGACTTCACTCGAAATCTTCTCCGCAGCTTCACTCGAAGTCTTCTCTTTCTCTTTCTCTACATCTTGATTACACAAGTTTCTCTCTTAAATTTCTCTCACCCAACACTCAAAACAAATACAATATATTTGCTATGAAGAGGAGTAAATAGAATGAAAACTTTCTAAATATAGGTGAGCATGAAAATCTGGAACGTCTTAGTCTTCATTCTGGTGTTCTTATGCTACATATAGGAGTTTAAACAACCTTCTATTCTTGCTCTTCAAGGTAGTTATGGGGTTCATGAATATAGGCCATAATCTACCCACTTTTGTAACCCTTATGCCCATGAAGGTCACCCACTAAGTCCACGACTTAGTCAGCATAATCTCCACTAAATCAACATGTAGTTAGCTTTCCTAGAAACCAGGAACTGCAAACATAATTAGTTTGCTGCTGAGTAAGCCTTGGTTGTTAGACGCTCCCTTGTCCCCAGCATGTTGTTGCTAACTTGTTGACATTCAGTTAGCACTTCCTCCACAATGTGTACTGTTGGTAGTGGACATAGTTGTTTACTCTGCTTCCTAGATTATAGGAACTGACTTAGTAGTCAGTAAGAAGCTGACTTCCTAGATTGTAGGAACTGACTTCCTAGATTCCAAGAACAGCCTGACCGGGCAGTTCCAGGAACAACACTGGGCAGTTCCAGGAGCATTTGACTGGGCAGTTTTCTTCTTCAAGCGCATGGACATAGTGTTTGATACACTAGATTTGACTTGTTCAAATCTGCATAAACACCTCAAGAAATACTCAATCTAATATCATGAAATATTATTTTATTTAAAATAATATTCCATGTTATTAGGTTAATTCAAAGCAAATAATAATGTATCTATTTGAGTGCTTAATAATTAATTTAAAATAACTTGACTAGATTAAACTCATAACCTTTTCTCCACAAGTCATAATTAAATTAATTATTTATCAAACACATAAAATGATAAAGATGATTTATATACATTTTATTATAAAGTCTAAAAATATTATTTGTCTATGTTCAAACAGTGAATACGACAATATCCCCCTGATGTTGGCAAATAATTGGCAAAAGATATTAAAATTAATAAAAGAATAAAAATATCTATGTATAATTCCAATTCTATGACTATAGGGAAGAAGAAGATAATCCGATAAGCAGTAGGAACTAAGTAGTTTCAGAAATTTTTTTAATCATGCCAATAACTCTTCCCCCTTTTGTCATCATCAAAAACTAAGTAGTGAACCTGCAGCACTAGTAGAGTCAACAGTCTAAAGTCAAGTTAGTAGCTCCTAACATTGTTGTCTCATAATATTAGCCATCAAAACATTTCAAGAGTATTTAAAGGACAAACATATCAAAGCAAGAAGCAATCAGGAACAGAGTTCAAATAGCCAAAAATGATGCAGGATATGGATGAAGAAATAGAAGCAATGAAGATTGTTCAAGCGATCCTGTGTCCTCGAAAGAAAAGAGATGAAAAGAAAATAGTGCAATTGTTCAACTACAGTCCAAAAATTCAATCATTAGTATCCTTAGATAGAGGGAAGGGACTGGGATCAGGGGGTTTCGAATAGTAAAGGATGTAACAATAAATAAATCTTCTCGCAAATGTCACTACACCTGGGTTCCTCGGGGGTTCAGGCTCTGCCAGTCTACGACTCTTCATGACTGTCTGTATGACCCTGTTTCTCCTATCTCTGTCACTTTATTGATTCAACTCTCCCCTTGACCACTGTCTCTGTCACCTCATACTCCAATTTTCCATCTCTCATTTCTCAAACTCAATCTTTAGAGGATGTCTTTGGTAAGATTATTTTCTGGTGCAAGTTCAAAGGAGCTTTTGGAGGGGAGTTTGACTTTGCATTTTTCCGGAACAAAGGAATCAAAATTCCAAAGGCTATGCGATTTTTGTGAACAATACAGAGGGTTAGGTGGGTAATAATCGAGGTAAGTAAATATATATGGATAGTATTTGCGAGACAATATATGAGAGAGCGAAAGAGATCTAATAAATTAGTTTGGTTTCTTTTTAGATCTGGGAACAAGGAACTGTCAAACCAATTGAAATAGAAATTTATGAATGTGGCTAGGGTCTTTTGGTCCAGGGACGAATTCAGATGGGTGCTCACCAAAGATATATAATATTTCGTCATTATTTGCTCCATGTATATTCAATTTGATCTTTCTCTTCACATACTCTTTGTACCTTTTTAGCAGAATACCAAACCATTCACTCAATTCCTTCCTTTCTTTTTTTTACTTTTTCAAATTTCGAACAACAATACTAAAAGACGAACCATATCATCATTTTCAAACTTAGAACAAAAAGCATTCATCTCTTCCTCATACAAACCCTCATCGACACACTATGCCTTATCATACAAAACCCTATCAGAAACATGGAAGGTTTTGTTTTCTTTTTGTTTGGGTGCTATTAGTGAAGGATTTGGTAGCTTGAAGAGGATATTTTCTTTTGGTGTTGATGGTTTGGAAAAACTAGTTGTTGGACCACGCGCGTATGCATTTGGGTATAAAACGATTTTTAAAAAATACATGTTAATTATTAACATAATCTTTTTCTAGGCATGTAAATATAGTCGATTAAAACACATGATGTAAATATAAACATATATTTCAATCTTATAAAACCTAAGCATTACGGATGTAGTTGTTGTTGTTGGCTCCTTTTCTATAATGCTATAGATTCTAATATGTGCGATTGACTCCATCAGAATCCTGTACTCTCATTAACTTAAGTTCTACAAGTGTTCACATAAAAAAACAAGAACATTGCAACCAAAACAAGCCAAAATATAACTCGCTTAACCTGCTCTCATTCAACGTTGCGCATGTTCCCTCAAATCGAAAAACATTCCTATTGTATCTACCGATAGTGAATGTAGCAGCATAAGTAATTTAGGGTATCCTTTTGTGTTATACTTTGATAATGTAATCTTGCTTAGTAGATGGTAGTAGAAGCATATTTGTATATCATGCAATTTAGATATGGGAGTGAGTATATCATTGCAAGTATGTGATTAGAAAATTTAAATAAGTGAATTACAAAAATAAAAAAGTAGTTATAGTATTGAAAATTCAAAAGGCTATAATTTTAGAGTGTGAGATCTAACAGTTCGGTGCTTTTGCACAATTCCAAGATCATATTTAATCAACTTTAATTTAATAGGTAAATGTACGATTAAAAGTTTTCCTAATAATATGATCTTAATTTTGTTCCTAATCTAAACCATTCTTTTCGTTCCAAGCATGGCCTACTAAGACATCAACACACATTGTTTACATCGAGCTGAAGAAACATTGTGACTTTTTTTTACAATTTTTACAAATTATGAAGCCATTTTGTAGAAGTTTCAAATATGTTTTAAAGGCTGTAAAAGTATATTAGTTTTGATATACAAAGACACGAAGCAATACAATTACATTCTAGCACTATATTGCACAAAAAAAAACAAGTCAATTCCCCACAAGCTTAATTCTATGTAGCCCCATGTTTCTTTTTCTCCTAATCTTTTCCTCTTTCTTGATTTTTGATAAATCTCGTCATTCTCTCTTCTCCAACACTCTTATACAAACAACATAAAGATGTGGAGGAAGTACACTATATGTAAAGATAATTTGGAGAATTGTTACATAATTGTTCTAGTAAAATCAAATATCATAAAGTTTTCATCTTTTGACCCAATCCTTCATAAAGTGGTATACCTAAACCTAACAAGATAAAGCTTTACTATATACTCTAATTTCCACTGTGCTTCGACCTCCCTTTATTGCTGAATCTACAGTCACGTAACCTATTAAGGTGGTGAAAGGAAAAAAAACTATGGGCTACCAAAAATTCAAAGAAAAAATGAACTACCAAAAATCTTCTAAAATTAGCTATTAACTGAGAAGTTCAGTTATTCTTGAATGAGACAACATTTATGTTTACAAGCTAGGATCCATCTATCATTCACAGCTATAGCCTTCACCTCCACTGTACTGGCCCATTTGTTTGTCCCGGATTCCAATCTCCTTGATCTTGACAGACTTGATATGTAGTAAGAAGCATTGTGACAATATTACTTGTGAAAATCCATTAGTAGCTTTAGTTTCCTTATAATATATGTAGGTGCGTTTGGCTTGAGAACTTCTTCTTTCTTTGCCCCATGTTAGATCTTTTTACTGAAAACAAGGAAAATATGAAGATAGATAACCCACCCAATTAAGACAAAGCAGAAAGGAAAAGTCGGTCTTTATAGCTGAAATCCATTCACAAGTAGCAATACTTAGCAACTTTTTTCATGTCTTGTTGTGCTAACGACAACGTAGCAATACTTACCCCCCCTCTTCAAGTAAAGGTAATCCAAAACAGACTCTCTTAGTCTAACTTAATACTCGTCTTTAAGGTCGGGTGATATTACTAACCTCTGTCCCAATTTACTTGTCACGTAGTAGCTCAATGAAGGTTGTTGTCAATTCTTTGCCTTTTCTTATTCCTTCTTTTGTGTAAAGTTTGTAAACATAGTTTTGTCTGCAAGCCAACCCAAAGAAACTTCATATTCGTATTCTTTAATAAGATAGTATCTCAAGTACTTAGGTCATTACACCATAAAAATGACATCAGAACCCCAAGAAAACAACTAAAATAAATCAACTACAGCAAGTCTAATATAATATATGAAAAATGCATATATTAAGACCTCTTGACATCTATATTCCAACAATGAAAAATTATTTGGGAAACTCTTGCCAAAACAATCACCAAACACAAGTGATATGAACAAATAACGTAAATTGTGACCTAAGAGATGATACAATTGATTTCAATACGATATGCTTGCATCCATAATAAGCTATTTTTTTAATTTGATATACCATTTAATTATGTACTCAATGGCACTTACCTCAAATTTGTCTCATAAATAGTCAAAGTATTAGAATTTGTCTCTATGTTATAATGTCATACGATTTCTTAGACATCTCCTATCTATTCAGCTAGCATCTTCACACCTGCATCAAATACATTTTGATTTTAAGAGACTCTAAACCAAGTGATGGTCTTCATGTACAGCAGAAGAATTCAGAGTGGCAAAAAATAAACACAAGTGCAAAATGTAAATTGAATTTTCAGCATGAATTTATTAGAGAGCAAATATACAATAATTAAATTATGAAGGACCATTATATAGCTTCCATGTAGCTTATTTATTCCCTGTGAGCATTAGAATTTTGATTCCCAATAGTTAAGCGACTTGCTTAAACTAACTTTCTTCAATTTGATTATGAGGCCAACACCACTTTGATTATGAGCGGCACCTTGCTTTAACTATTTTTCTTCCATAAAGATATAATCAAAGCTAAACTCCATTCATAGTAACAACATTCTTCGCATCCGTTGGGTCTCTTGAGATTTCATGTCTGGACAAGCTGAGAGGGTGGTGGAAGGGAAAGGGGTTGGTTGATGATAAAACTACAAGGCCCTTTTTCTCCAAGAGCAACTACATATATAACTAATTAGAGCTTAAAAAGCCATTTCAGAAACCTGGGTGGGTCATCATAGAACCACATACAAACCCAGAAAATTGCAACCAAAACATAGAAACTCAATGAAATAAAATGGTGTAGGAACTAGACAATATGATGTTTTCTCCCTCTGTGTTGCTCTTTCCAATTAGGATGACTTCCTACCACTCCATGTGCATCCTTTTCCACTTTTACTTCATCTCCTCGAATCATTACGCCCCTCTGTCTTGTACTTCACTTCTTTACTGTCATCCACCCTGCTCTCCTTCGCAGCCTTCACAATCTGATGATGCACCTCTCTAGGCTCAACTTTTATATATCTATTACTCTCCACATCTTGTTTTCTCTAATATCATTAGGATCCCTCGATTCTGCCCTAATCTCAGGACCCACATCAGGATGGCTAGCTTGTGGAGAATCATTCGTAGAAGACTGCATTTTATACATTGAATGCAACGGGGATCTTCTTTACCCATCATGGGACCCGGTCTAGACTCTTGAACTGACCCATAATTAATCATTGGTGAAGGCAGGGTCTCCTCCTCACACCCAAAACCCGCTTCATCGAGGAAGACGACGAATGTACCTCTTCCTCGTGCGCCCCACTTTACAGAGCAGCACTCATTTGCTTATTCAACCCCTTCTAATTCTCCCCTAACCCACTCAACTTACACAGCAAAGATTCCAACTTTACATACAAGGCTACAATGACACCGTCTGAAATGCAATTTAATAATAACATATCTCAATCAAAAGAGCAGAATTCAAGAAAAAGATCCAATTGGAGGAAAATAATTGGCGAAAAAAACCAAAACAAATGTAAATATAAAAGATATGAAAATGTAATTGCTAAACACAATATGAATATGAATTGAGTAGAGAATACCTGTTAAGCACATACCACGCTACAATTAAAACATGGAGAATTCAAAGAATCACCTCAAACGGGTTCCTAATGAAAAGGGATTCATGATTGGGTTTAGTGCTGGAGCTCCGATAACCCTCGATAAGATTGATCAAATAACGCAAATCCGTCACAATTTGGAGAACTATTTTGAATTTGGGAAGCAGAAAAATGGCAATCGGAGCCAATTATTGAGAGATCGGAGACAAATCAGTGATATCTAAGGATGAGGACGGCAAAGGAGAGAGAAAACCAAACAAAACTAAAGATGAATTTGGGTGGGGAGTGGTATGGGTAAAAGGATCGGAGGAGAAAACAAACCAGTGGAAGAGGAAGAACATGAAGAGCAACAAGAAGATCTCCAGGATTAGCAACTTTCATAACAGACCATGTTAGTAGTTCTTTGCTCTGTTGGTCTAACCTCACCCCTACTATCACAGTCCTTCTACCGGAATTCTCGCAGGAAAATGTTCCTTCTCCGGCGACGGAACATCACCCCCAGCACCACTACCACCAATTTAGTTGTTTTGTGAGTTTTTTTCACTAATTTCATCTGGGTACACAATTTGATGCTATATCCAGGATCTCTAAATCAATGAATATGCTTGTTTAAGGGAAGAACACACTTTTTCAATTCAATACAAAGGCTCAACCAACTTCACCACCTGTGCTTTAGAATCTGTCTCATGAAAGGGTAGAAAATGACGTTTCCAAATTCCAATGAGGAGCGAGAGAAAACGATGGAGTCTTTAATGGAGAGAGAGCAGGGGAAGGAAGATAGAAAGGGAAGAGAAGCAGAATGAGTGGGGGGTGAGGGCAGCAAAACAATACTTAAAAGAAGGGTAAAATAGTCCTGACATTATTCATAAGCTACAGTACCCTCAACTTCTCACTTTTAAAAGAGTAGAGATAGTATATTGCGGTAAAGTTAAATGATGGAGTGAGCGGTTTGATGATCGGATGTTTGGGAGGTTTATGAAGCAATCAATTTTGTAGCTTTCCCTTTCTCTTAAGACATTAACTTTTCGAATTAAGGTTTTGAACTTAATCTTTAGTTGAACCATTGCAATGAATAAAGTGGGAATGGAAGAAGAAGAATTCGGAAAAATAAAGAAATGAAAATTGAATGAAAATGAAAAAAGAAAAAAAATGAAAGAAAAAAAGAGAGAGATGGAATGAAAATATTTGAACTCATGTAAATGATACACTTCAAACTAAGCTATACAAGCACCATTATTATTCACTCAATGTACTAGTGAGGAAAATAAGGAGAATATTATAGATACTAAATGTGAGTCCTTATCCTTGACTAAAGGTGTATGAATAAAAATTCATGAAGGTTGCAAAGCACACTTAGTAAAGAATATAACATAAGGAGTTACTAAAGGCACTTTCATACTATTCTGATCATCCCTAGTTCCAAACAAATTTTTTCAAATATTTCTCTAAAGAAAGGATTGGTCAAGATAATAGCAATTTGATTTCAAGTAGGACACAATACAACTTTAAATAAACTATTTTCAACATAGTCCTTAAGAAATAAAGCTTAATATGAATATGCTTCACCCTAGAATGATGCATGGATCCTTGAAAATACATATAGCACTTACATCATCACAGAAAAGAGGAGCATTTTTGTATTTAGTACCAAAATTACGTACCTGTTGCTTGATCCTTCTGTTGTGAAGAGAGCAACATTGTTTTGTTTCTTTGGGATCCAAGAAACTAAGCTTGTTCCTAGGAACTGAATAATTCCATAAGTGCTTTTTCGATTTACCAAGTTTCAGCATAGTCAGCATCATAAATCAAAACATCACTGTGTTCTGTTCTTCATTCACACTTAAGCATGTAAGATTTCTCCTAAGAACCAGGTTGAGGTCAACTATGTATTCCCTTTTCTAGTTCCTTCCAGTATCTTGGTACTTGTACAGTTATTGCTAACTATACAATTCTCTTTAGTGAACTTCACAATATTCCCTTTTGTCACAAAAATAAAAATACTAAGTAAACTAAGCTATAAACCCTCGACAAAACAAATAAGTGGAACGTGACTAAGTTTTCCAATCTTACCTACTACTAATATATTACATGTAAGATTGTCACCAAAGGTCACAGTTCCTCTTTCGTAAACTAAAAGTGAGAGAAACTTCAATTTGGTTACCATTCATAATCTTAGAACAACCGCTATCGAGGTACCACAGGTTGTTCCCCCTCACTTTAGTCTGCATCCACAACAATTAGTTAGTGATAGGAACCCAGTCTGATTTGAGTTCCCTTGTAGGACTTGAGTAACTATTTATTTTCCAGAACTTTTTGACAAAATCAGATTTTTTATCAACTCGTTCCTTCTTGGAGGAACGGTCAGTCACTAGATGACCACTTTTCCCGTAGAAGGAACAG
Source organism: Patellifolia procumbens (assembly GCA_947645195.1). Lineage (NCBI taxonomy): Eukaryota > Viridiplantae > Streptophyta > Magnoliopsida > Caryophyllales > Amaranthaceae > Patellifolia > Patellifolia procumbens. The sequence continues at coordinate 126,038 of CANSGD010001192.1, forward strand.
ACTTTGTTACTTGGCAAATCAATATATTTTTCTTTTTATTCCTCTTTTTACGAATGAAACCAAGACCTTCCTTTCCTTTGTTTTGAAATTTATGAATCAAGCTAATTACATCAGGAAGTCTGTTCCTGTTCGTGGAGGATCTCAGTTCCTTCTTCAGTACCTTATTTTCTTTTAAAACATTCTCATAATCGAGTTTGATTTTTTCAAAATCCATTCTGGTACTAGGAGAAGGGACTGTTCCTTCATAAACAAAGAGTTTCAATTGTGCCAATTTCATATTCAAGAGAAAATCATCATTTTTCACTTTTTCAAATGTTTCTTTAATAATTCTATTTCTGTCAAAAAGCTCAAAAAATATTTTCTCATTATTGGGAGTCTCTAGGCCAAGTAGTGTGTTCTTTACTAACATTTTAAGCTTGTTCTACTTGATCCCTTTTTAAACAAACTTCTTGATGATCATCTAATGTCTCAATTAATAAATTAAGAAGTTTACTAAATTCTACTAGTTCCTCTTCAATAGAATTTAAACATACCTTATGGTTAGATGGTTCCTCTTGTTCATCGATCTTTATCATGAGACAAAGATTTGCAGCTACCTCATCAGGTTGATCATGCTCCTCGTCTGAGTCAGATTCCCCCCATGCTGCTATCATGGCCCTTCTCATATTAGTCTCTGAGAAAGACTTATGTTGTTCCTTGCCCTTCTCCTTGTATTTTCCTTTTCCTTTTTCATTCTCCCATAGTGGACACTCTTTTATGAAATGGTCCTGACTTCCACAATTGTGACAACTCATCTTTGTTGATTTCCTTGCATTCTTTCCCTTGTAGTTCTTGTTAAAGAACTTCTTGAATCTTTTCATGATCATAGTTGCTTCTTCATCGTCAGTTTCTGAATCTGCTTGTTCCCCTGACTTGAGAGCTAGATCTTTAGGCCTGCTAGGATCAGCATCATGAGTTCCTAGGTGCAGCTCATGAGTCATTAAGGATCCAGCAAGTTGTTCAATATTGAACGTTGTGAAATCCTTGGTTTCCTGTAAAGCTGTCACCTTGGCCATCCATTTGTCATCTTGTGAAAGACTCCTTAGAACTTTTCGTACCTATTCCTCTAGAGTGATGGACTTGCCTAGGGGAGTCTAGTTCATTAATAATGTTTGAGAACCTTGTGAGCATATCATGAACCGAATCCATAGGTTTCATATGGAACAATTCATACTTATGCATGAGCATGTCAATCTTAGATCTCTTGACTTCGCTTGTTCCTTCATGAGTCACTTGGAGAAGTTTCCACATTTGCTTGGCAATCTTACATCCCATGACTCTATTATGTTCATGAGGACCAAGACCACAGTGGAGAATTCTCTTGGCCATGTTGTTCATCTCCATCTTGACAAAATCAACTTTGTCATAATCTTCGAGTGATTTTGGTACCACTTCTCCCTTTTCGTTTTCTCTGTTACTTCAAAGTCACTTAGTTCAATCACTCTCCATACTTGGTAGTTTTGAGCTTTTATAAAGATCTCCATTCGATTCTTCCGGTAAGGATAGTACTTGTCATTGAACATAGGTGGACATTTGGTTGAGTAACCTTCATCTAGCTTTGCTCCCATAGTATTCATATCTTCCAGGAACTGTCTCCTTAGTGTTCGCTGATTTTGGAGGAACGGGCTCTGATACCAATTGTTAGTCTAGTATGAACACTACATCAACTACAAGAAGGGGGGTGAATTGTAGTTGTGGGGATTTTACACACTTTTTACGAAATATAAAAACTCTTAAATAAACAAAAGAGAAGAATAAGCTAAAAGGAGTAGGAACAAAGAGTAGAGGAACACGGGAGATTACTTAACAAGGTATCATCCAAACTTCTCTAGGAAGAAGCCCTGCCTTTTCTTAGTTATAATAGCGTCTACAACTCAGTATAACCTATTATAAATTCTCACCCTGTTCCTCTAGGAACTCGTTCCCAGTCACCTTGTTCCCACTGAACACGTGACTTTCTCACTCGACTTCACTCGAAGTTTTCTCATTTGACGTCACTCGAAGTCTTCTCTTTCTCTTTCTATTTCTCTTGATTACACAAGTTTCACTCTTAAATTTCTCTCACCCAACACTCAAAATGAATACAATATATTTGTTATGAAGAGGAGTAAATAGAATGAAAACTTTCTAAATATATGTGAACATGAAAATCTGGAAAGTCTTAGTATTCATTCTTGTGTTCTTGTGCTATATATAGGAGTTTGAACAACCTCCTATTATTACTCTTCAAGGTAGTTATGGCGTTCATGAATGTAGGCCATAATTTACCCACTATTGTAGCCGTTATGCCCATGAAGATCACCCATTGAGTCCACCACTTAGTCAGCCACAATCTCCACTAAATCAGCATGTAGTTAGCTTGTTGACTGCTGAATACTTGGTGGTTAGTTAGACCTCCTAGATTCCAGGAACAAACTGACCAGTCAGTTTCTGGTGCTCCTAGAAACCAGGAATTGCTAACATAATTAGTTTGTTGCTGAGTAAGCCTTGGTTGTTACACACTCCTTGTAATCAGCATGTTGTTGCTAAGTTGTTACACATTCAGTTAGCACTTCCTCCACAATCATAGCATGCTGTTGGTAGTGGACATAGTTGGTTGCTGCACTTCCTAGATTATAGGAACTGACTTAGTAGTCAGTCAACTGACTTCCTGGATTATAGGAACCGACTTCCTAGATTCCAGGAATAGCCTGGCTGGGCAGTTTTCTTCTTCAAGAGCATGGACATAGTGTTTGTTACACTAGATTTGACTTGTTCAAATCTGCATAAACACCTCAAGAAATACTCCATCTAATATCATGAAATATTATTTTATTTAAAATAATATTCCATGTTATTAGGTTAATTCAAAGCAAATAATAATGTATCTATTTGAGTGCTTAATAATTAATTTAAAATAACTTGACTAGGTTAAACTCATAACCTTTTCTCCATAAGTCATAATTAAATTAATTATTTATCAAACACATAAAATGATAAAGACGATTTATATACATTTTATTATAAAGTCTAAAAATATTATTTTTCATCATTAAAACAGTGAATACAACTGAGAAAATGGAGGAGAGAGAAAGGGAAAAGAGGGATTTTTTTTGGCAAATGAATTTAAATATGAATCAAAATGAAAGAAAGAGATAATGAAAGTGAGGGAAAAGTCTTTTAAATTAGAGAGAAAATGGGTAAAATTTTCGATTTTGCTGATTCATTGAAAGTAAACAATTGTTCATTGAAAATGAACCATTGTTCATTCCGTGTAAGAGGTAAAGGAGTTTGCCTGCATTGTTTTCTAGCTGCGTTTAAGGTGGGCGCACATTCCTCTATGTAGGTACGCGTTTACCATGTACCTATTGTGGTTTCAACACCTAGTATGTGAAAATTTTAATGAAAAAACATGTACTCCCTTCGTTTATTTTTGTTTGGCTCATTTATTGTAGCTCCAAATGCCAATGATGGTGGATGAGGACAACAATTAAGAAATACACCTATTTTATAGGAAATGTGGTGATTAAAGTAGGTGAGAGAAAATTGTAAGGTACATGTGGGACCAAGAAGTGATTAAAGTAGGGGTAGATGGATAATGTAATTTTGCCATATAAGGAAAGATGAACAAAATCAAATTACTTTTCATCTTATTTCACTCGGAAACAAGAAAGTAGAACCTGCAAGATGTGTGTGAGGGTGGACTATTTGATTCGAACCACATGTATGTTGGAAGAGTCGCTTTCTTATCGAGCTGGATGCTGCTAAATGAGGAGTGGATGAAGCTTAATGTTGATGCAACTACATTGGTGCAGGGGCGGGCATGATGCTGCATTTTAGTAAGGGGGCCGGGGATAATGTGTGTTGTGCGGTAGTTGTAGGGCCAGTGGATTTTTAGGCTCGCAGAAGCTAAGGCGTTGCATAAGGGGGTCAAGGTGGCTACTGAAATGGGAGTGAGAAATTTGGTCGTCGAAGATGATTGCTTGAATGTTATTAAAGCACTCAAGGATGGCTCATGCAACATTACAGAGTTTTACCTTATTATTGAGATATTTTAACCTTTGTTTCAATAAAGTCTATTGGTCATTCAATTTGTGAAATAGGAAAGGTAATCATGTTGCCCAATGATTTAACTCCCTTCGAATCTTCAATTAGTAGATGTTACACAAAGGAGCATCATCTTATGGTGCTCCTGCCCATGTCATCATGTACGTCAACATGGTGTTCCGATGTACATTAGAAGCATTCTAATGCTTACAAATAAAATTTTTGAAATTCAAAAATTAATTGGCCCCACTAAACTTGAAATTTGTTCACTATCTTACACTAATGTTCATTCTCGATATTGAACATGTACAACTAGAAATACCATATGTATATCATAAAATTAACTCAATTTTTTTAAAAAAAATTTTCACAGTAACATGGACATATGTTCTTTTACCTTGTGCAAATGTTCATTTAAGTCATTAAAAATGTTCAATCATTGACAACAAGTGTACATCACAAAATCAAGTCAAATTCAAATTCTTATAAATTTTCAATTTGTAATATGTCCAATTTATGATGTATTGAACATTAGATTTATACTAAAGAACACCAATGTCGATAAAATGAGCATAATCCCTCAAATGTACTTGCAATTCATTTATTTGTTCTCCTCATTTGGAAACACACATTTTGACTTCATCTTACCCCCCAAAATTTCTCTCGCCTTATTTGTCTCTCCTCCATATTAGATTTGGAAATGTTTATTGAAAATATTAATGATGTTCTCTTCATTTGAATTGATGTTCATTATACACCTGATGTATATTAGAATAACATTTGCATATGTTCTTTTTATATAATTTTATTGTTCATTATGGTTATTTAAAATGTTCGTCTATTGATATTAAATGTTCATTGTAAAATCACACTCAATTTCAAAAAATTAAAGTCTTAGTTCCAATAAACGTTGACATATGTTTTTTACATAATAGTAATGTTCGTTATTGTTATTCAAGATGTTCATTTATTGATATTAAATGTTCATTATAAATTAATATTAGATTTATATAAAAAAACCATATGCGAAAGTTAATTGGAAAATTGAGTTGATTTTCCAGTGGACATTTGAAATTGATAAATGAACATATATGATAACCATAATGAATAAAAAAAGTTGTATAAAAGAACATATGTCAAAGTTAATTGGAACAAAAACTTTTTTGGAACTAGGTTGATTTTACATTGAACATTTGAAATCAATAAATGAATATATTTAATGACTATAATGAACAAAAAAGTTATATGAAAGAACATATGCCGGAGTTAACAAAAATTGAAATTGAGTTGAATTTACAATAAACATTTAAAATCAATAAATGAACATGTTTAATAACCATAATAAACTATAAAGTTATATAAAAGAACACATGTCAAAGTTTATTGCAACATTTGGAGGATTAATATTGGGCAAATGGATTCAAAATGTCCAATTATGAGGAGAGAGAAAAAATTGCATAATGTTCATTGAAGATGGAATAATGTTCATTCTGTATTCATTGATTAAGATATCTGAACTTTTTTGTACATTAAAGAAGACCTATTGTTTATTCCGTACAGTTGGAGCACCAGGCTCATGATGCTCCTCCCTACACCATCTAATTTGCACCAAACCTTGGAGATATGGTAAATGTTTACGGGAACATGATCTCCCTATTTGCATTATAAAGACTATAATAATATCTAGTTTGCCTAGTCGAGCTTCTCTCAAAAAAATAGAAAGAAAATATTACAACTACGTCAAATGAATGTTAGCCAACATACTCCCTCCGTTTCCTATTAGATGATACACTTCCTATATTCGTTCGTCCCACATTTGATGATACACTTTTATAAATGGCATGACCCTACAATAGAATTTTTTTTTTATTATGAATGAGTTCCACCCACCCACCCCCAACCATGTACTTTATACTATACTTTTGTCAATACAACCATGACCCACATATGCCCCACCATGTACTCAGGGGCGGATAAAGGAAATGAGAGAAAACCTAAGAGTGAGAGAGAACCCTAAGAAGCCAAAGAAACCTAAGAAGCCGCCGGACCTCACAAAACCAAGGATCTTCACACTTTGCCTCATCCACCATGAATCCTTCATTTTTAAGCTCAAATTTTTGCAATTTCAATAGAATCCTTCCATTATCAGCCATTTTATTGGATTTACTTGGCTTTGTGTACAACACCAGCCAAGAACTCTCCATGAAACCGAACGGAACCGGCTCTCCTTAACGCCGGCGATCCATCTAAGGAGAACCCAGCGACGTCCCATCTCCTTACCGGCGACTTGTGGACTTTTGGCCCTCCAGCGATCGAGGAAGACGACCGGGGCTGCCGTCAATGCCACCACCTGCAGTCATCAGCGACAACCGCAGCCTACTACTCCCTCAGGGAAGTTTCTCAGACCATTCACTTTTCTTCCAAATTCACCCTTCAATTTAATTGTTTTATGTGTTTTGCCGCTGATTTAGCTCTGGTATATGGTGTTTTGTTGGATGCAATTGATGTTCATCTTTTTGGACCTGTTATCGTTAAGTTCTACTTCATTATCCCTTTGAACTTGTTGTTTATTGATGTTGTTGCTCATTTGGGTTGCACTTTTGCTCCTCATATTTGTCATAACAACAATAGAAGTTGATGTTGTTGTCTTACTTGATACCTCTGAATTTCTGTGCTCTCTGTGATGATGTCTTAGTTGGAGTTGCAGCTAGTATTTTCATTTCGCTGAACTTTGATACTCTTTTTGTTTCTACTGTCAAGTTTCTTTTTAGTTCAAGTGATGATCAGTCAAATTACTACTTTATGTATCCCTTCCTGGTATTTTGTTCTTCCCATTTTAACTTGCTTATGTTCAATGGTGTTATTGATTGGAATGAGAGCTGGTTTCTGGTTGTTCTTACCTCTTGCTCTATCCACTTTGGCCTCACTTTTTGCGTCTTTAAGCTGGTTGCTGAATGCATTTACCTCATGCTCTATCCTCTTTGGCCTCATTTGGACTTGAACTCTGCACTCTATTATGGAATGATCAGTTTTCCAACTGTGTTTTTGCTTATCCTGGGTTTCATTAGGCTGAGTTTGTTATTGTTAGCTTGAAAGTTTTATTTTGCAGCTAGTATCAAACTTTGTATCTTCATTGTAATATCCCCCAGGAGTTTTTTGTATTCCCAATCTTGTCTGCAAATCAGTTTGATCAATGGGTTTTTGTTGCTTTTATTTTATAAAGACCTTCTCATCTCATATAATATGCTCTTTCTTGGCTTACTTGCTCTTATCTTCTGTTCATATGTTGTTGTTAAGTCTGCCACTTCTAAGCTTAGAATCTATATTTGCAGTTTTAGTTACTATGCTCTTATATCTCATCAGGTGGGTGTAATTGAGTCTGAGATCTTTTACATTCATCAAGTCCCTATTGTATTAGCTATCTTGAATTGTAACGTAGTGGCCAGAAATATTATGAAGTCTAAGACTAATTATGCTCTTTCAAGTCTTGTTTGTGCTTGGAATGAAAACACCATCCCTATGCTTTTAGGTTGGATCATGGACTTTATATTTTTTATATACTTGGAAGGGTGTCATCCTCTTGGTACCTTCAAGCACATCTTCCTACAGCATTCAAATTGGTGGAAGTGTAGCTTGCTACTAAGGAGTAATAAGCTGACTGTGTTGGAGTCTAACACCTCAAGACATCTTAATAGCTTATTTTTGTTTAGCTACTTTACACAGGCAGCCTGTGTAACTGCTTTGTTAGGCCCTTTTTATAGGACTGACCTCTTGTATCCCACTTTTAAACTTCTTGCTCTTGTCAGTATAGTTTCCTTAATTTTGGGTGTATATTGTTTGCGAACCGAGTGCTTTGCCACTCGCTTGGAGTTATGGACTACATCCCATACTTGAATCAGATGGTACTCGTCTACTCTAGGAAACGAGTAACCATGGTGAATCTCACCCTTGGCTATATGACCTCTCCTTATGCTACTTTTACTTGTTTTGGCACTATCTCTAACTACTTGTACTTCCTTACTATGCATATTGCTCTCACAACTGTTCTTAGGCACATATTTCTTCAACATTCAAAGTGGGGGGACTACAACCTGCTGCCTAGGCTTACGTCCTGCTGTTTGAATAAGCTTGCTGGGTTGAAGTCTAGCATCTCAAGAAATTTTATTAGCTTACTTTGGTTTTTCTACTTCATACCAGCAACATGTGTAAATGTTTTATTAGGCCCTGACCTTTTGTATAGCACTTGTAATTTTCTTGTTCCTTTCATGTTAAGTTTCTTAAAATTGGGTGTATATTATTTTCGAATCAAGTGCTTTGCCACTCGCTTGGAATTATGGGTTACATCCTATACTTGGACTCAAATGGTACTCGTCTACTATAGGAAATGAGAAATCATGGTGAACAATTACCTACATTTACTTGACGTCTTAAAATGAAGATAATTTCATGGAATATTCAAGGTGCTAAAAAGCCCCAAGCTATTGTGGAACTAGTCTTTCTAAAGAATAAGTATACACCGGATATTTTTTTCATCTTGGAAACTATGACAAATAACGTCAATAGTAAGAAGATCTTGAAAGCTCTTCACTTCCATCATACCCTCATCATTGATCCCGTAATCATAGTGGTGGTATTTGGGTATGTTGGAATGATGATAATATTAACGTAGATAGTTATATCCTTTGGGATAGGTGTGCCCATTTGAGCGTCTACTCTAAGATCGCTAAATCTTCCTTTCTAGTAACAGGAGTGTACCTCCCAGCTCAAGAACAGGAAAAAGACAATGTTTGGAACGAATTGACAACATACCTCACTAGTCAAACCATGCCTAAGATAGTCATAGGTGACTTCAATGAGTTACTCTCCCCTTCGACAAAGTGGGAGGGAGGGGTGTTACTCCTTCACATCCAATGTTTCCCAAATTTTCTACGAAACGTCGAGTGTTTGGATTTACCGGCCCAACAAAACGTGTTTTCTTGGAAAAAAACATTATGATTCTTATATAGTATATGAAAGACTTGATAGAAGTATCTGTAATCAAACATTCTTAGACTCATTCCCAGATACGACTATTACTTATGGTTCCTTTACGGTGTCAGACCACTCCCCTATTATTTGTGACACTTTTACAAACCCTGTTTTCCCTCCAGCAAGATTCCGTTTTCATCAGGCGTGGGCCTTAGACTCGGAAGTTCAAGCCATTATAAAAAAACAAGTGGTTACAGAAACAGAAGGGATCTCGTTTTTACAGAGTTCAAAATCGTCTAGTTGAGATCAAAGCTACCATCAAAACTTGGTCCATGAAAAAGTTCCAGCATACGTCTAACAAACTTGTTCAGAATCTGGCCAAAATTCAGGAAATAGAGGAGAGACTTTGGTCTCAGCCTTATAACCCAATTTTAGTTGACCACCTAAAAAGGCTCATTAACCAACGGGAAAAATTCTTCTGTTTAAACAATCCCACTGGGGAATGAAAAACAGAAAGAACTGGTTGCTTCAAGGTGATAAAAACACACGTTTCTTCCACAATAAGATGAAGCAAAAATTTTCTCTGAATACCATCCACAAATTAAGGGATGAAGATGACACTTGGGTGGAAAACCCTTCGTGGATAAAAGAGCTCTTCAAACACGCTTTTTCAAAGAACTATTCGTCATCAGGATCAATCCCAGATGGCTCTGCTTTTTACATTTCACCTCCATAGTCTCTGACCAGGAGGCGGAAAATCTATTGACAAAAGTATCTGAAGTAGAAATAAAAAGCGGGTTTTTCGACATGAACCCCAATAAAGCCCCTGGCTCTGATGGGTTTGGTCCGGGTTTCTTCCAGAAATACTGGGAAATCGTGAAGAAAGATGTGTGCCTAGAAGTAACTAGCTTCTTTGAACATGGTCACCTTCCACCATCCCTCAACCACACCATTATCACTCTCATGCCCAAAATTCAGCAACTAGAAAAACCCGGCCATTTCAGACCAATTAGTCTTGTCAACACCCTCTACAAGGCAATCTCCAAAATTCTTGTTTCCATATTACAACCTGTATTGGACAAGCCCGTTTCAGAATGCCTTTACCAAAGGTCGCTCCATTCACGACAATGTCCTAATAGTTCAAGAAATCTTAAACACATTCCATAAGTCAAAAGGCAAGACAGGGTGGTGTGCTTTGAAGCTAGATATGGAAAAAGCCTATGATAGGATTGAATGGAACTATATGTGGGGGTGTCTTGCGCATTTGGGCTTCCCCCCAAAATGGATCGACTTGGTTAAGCAGTGTGTCACTATGGTGTCATACTCAGTAAATGTCAATGGAAATACTACGAGTTGGTTTAAGCCAACCCGTGGTCTGAGACAAGGTGACCCGCTTTCCCCTTATCTTTTTATTATATGTATGGAAGGCCTCATTAAAGAACTAGCTCATAGTGCGGGTAACAAGTCAAGTGGTATTGGTTTCCAAGTATGCCCAAACACTACTAAGATCCCTTGTCTGCTCTTTGCTGATGACAGCCTGTTATTCTGTAAAGTGACAAAGGCTGGATGCAGTAACCTAAAGAAAATCATCGACCGCTTTTGCGTGAACTCAGGAAAACTGGTAAACTTTCATAAATCAGCTATTATTTTTTCTGAGCAAGTTCCTAACGCACGAAAGGCTTCTTTGGCTAGTAATTTTAACATGCCACCAAAGGCCTGCTTGGGAAGGTACTTAGGAATCCATTTCAGTTCCTTTCGGCCTATCAAGGTGGATCTAGCCCAGTTGCTTAATAAGACCGATGAGAGGGTTAAACTATGGGAGGCTGGATTGCTTTCCAAAGCAGGAAGGAATACTCTCATCCAATCCAATCTAGAAGCAATCCCAAACTATGCAAGTGCAGCAACTATGCTCCAGGCAAACTCGGCCTCCACTATTGATTCCATTCACAGAAAATTCTTCTGGAATCAGGGGCCAGGAAAAGAGGGCATCCCTCTTATAGCATGGGATAGAATTTGCTGTCCCAAGAGCGTAGGAGGTATAGGGCTTCGTAAAACCCTACCACTAAACAGGGCTTTCCTGGCTAAACTAGCATGGAAAGTCCTTTCTGATCCTGAAAATCTATGGGCCAACATAGTACGCCAAAAATATCTGAAAAAGTGCTCCCTATTCCAATACACGCCAAAACCATCACATTCCACCATCTAGATGAAAATCATGGAACAAAGGGAGATTTTGCGAAAGGGGATTCGGTGGAAGATAGGAGATGGTTCAACCATTTTATTCTGGTTGGATAATTGGTTAACCAACCAATCTCTTTTCGAACTTCTAAAACCAGACCCTAATACAATAAATACTGATTTATGTTTGGACGCCTTCATTACCAATGATAAGTGTTGGAATTTCGAAAAGTTGGGTTCAATTTTACCTCAAAACCTAGTAGCCCAAGTACGTGGAATCACTCTCACTAAAAATATTGAGGCAGATACACCAATATGGGGTATGTCTTCCCATGGAGATTTCACGGTCAAATCAGCAAACTGGTTAGCACATAACATCAGCTCTGACACCCCAAAGTGGGAATTTCGTCAAATTTGGAGAGTTCAGGTACCTCCGAAGCTCCAGATATTCATATGGCAAGTTCTACAGAATTCGATTAGTGTCCGCGCGATTTTGTTTAAGAGACAGATTATCCCCTTTGAAAACTGCTCTTTCTGTGATGCTTCGTGTCCAGAAACAATAGACCATCTATTTCTTAACTGCCACAAGGTCACAACCTTATGGACACTTCCACAAGTGAAAGAATGGTTGGGCTGCTCTATTACCAACCATACTGTAAAAGAGCTTTTTAGAAAGAACCTAAAGGATAAAGGTTCTTACCTTCCTTTTATGGAGCATATGGAAGGATCGGAACGACATTATTTTCAACAATTCAGAGCTCAACATACATAGGATTTACCATTGTGCAAGACTTCTAGCCCACGAATGGAAGATGCGGCTCCATTATGATGAATTCACTTTGTCCCCCTCCCATATGGTTTCCCCCCCCCCACGTGCCTACAAAGACAAGCCCTCAATCCATCTTCGTCACCTGGTCCCCACCTCCTCTGGGCTTCATAAAGCTCAATTTCGACGGCTCTGTCAAGCAAGACAGCGCAGCAGCAGGATTCATCATTAGAAATCACGAGGGTATGGTTCTTCCCGCTGAAGCACACAACGTAGGGAACACTTCGGTCCTTTTAGCAGAAGCTACGGCGCTTCATCGGGGTGTTCTTAAAGCCTCAACACTCTCGCATTCAAATATTCTAATTGAAGGTGACAACTTGCTCGTCATAAACGCAATGAATGGCGTTTGGTCTACTCCATGGCAGATTGATAACATTGTTCAAGATACGAAAATCAACCTAAGAGCATTCCAAAATGTTCAGATCACTCACGTCTACAGAGAAGCAAATCAAGCAGCTGACTGGATTGCCAATGCGGGTCATTTAGTTTCGGATTACTTTTGTATTACGGACTGGCATGGTTCAGATCTGTCAAAATACTTTGTAACGATATGTTAGGAATTCCCCTTGAGCGGAGGGTTTCCTAACTATCTCACTCCTTCTTCTTACCTTTATAAAAAAAAATGTACTCAGGGGCGGATCTGGCTAGTAACACCCTGGTGCAAGTGCACCAGAGAAATTTTTATATAAAAAAATTGAATGCTCCTCTGCTTTCACACTGCTTCAATCTCCATCTTCTATTCTCTCTCCAAATTTCTTCCTCTCTTTGTTTCATTCTGTTATGTGGAAGAAACCACAAAATGGTGGAGATACCGAAGCCCCTACTGAGTTAGTGGAGGAATTTCGTTTACATATTCCGTTTTCAATTTGATTACAGATCAATGGAGGAACTTGAGAACCCTAACTTCCTTAGAATAAGAAGTGAAGCTGATGTTAATGTTAATGGGCTTTGGGCTAGTGGTGGAACTCTGCTTTGCACATACTCAAACATAAATATCAGTTGTTCGAATACTGTGGCTCTCATGTGCCTACTTTTTGAGATTTTATTTTCCCTTCAATTATAATTTTATATAGCATACTCTAGAATTTAGATATTAGATAATAATTCAACTTCTTCATTTGTTTTTTTTTCTCACTGAGCCGAGAAAGACTACATTAGTTAATTTAGGTTTTTATTCGTTTTTTTAACTACTCCTTTTATCATCCTTTATTCGTCTTTTTATTATTAAGAGACTTGTCATATCTTCTAGTTTTACATTTAGCTAAAGTATAAAAATTATTATAAGGATATTATGGGGGTCTCTTAATCTTAACACTAAATAAAACTTAACTTGTACTTTTTGATTATAAACCAATATGTGAAAATGATAGTTAAAGTTATATGTTAGGTTTGTAAAAGTCAAACTAATTCATCTATAAAATAAAGATATTGAGAGCCTTTTGCATTTGTGTGTTGTGATATTCCTTATTTTCTTTAGGTTTTTACTTAAATGGTTGAGTTTTTGTAGTGGTTTGGTAAAATTCCATGTTGTTCACTATTTCATTATAATTTTTTCCTCTAAACTTGGCCGAGTGTTCTATGGTGTTAGAATTTCTATGGTGTTTAATGGATTTTTATTGCTTAATTTATGTTGTTGAATGGTTGATGTAGGATTTTAAGAGTACTGTTGTAATATTGATGTTTGTTTTTGCTTAGTGAAATGGTGGGGGCTAACGATATGTGTCGGTTTAGCTGGGTTTTACACTAATTTAAAGGTGTTTCAATGCGGCAGGAGGGCAAATGTTTGTTTATTCTCGTGTTTGAGAATGGTCGAAGTTACTAAATTTATGGATTACTAATGTTTTTTTTTCTTTTGGAATGAAATTTATCACGGAGTAGTTTTGAAAAAAAAAGATTGATTTTAATATGTGATCGATTATTAGTGGTGAACCACCATCTGGAAAAATCTTAGATCCGCCATGTACTTTATGCACTTAAACGAATACCTACAACCAATTAATCACAATAAAATAAACAAGTTGAATAACACTCCTTTGTGTCAATCAAACTATATAATCTAATATGGAACGGAGGGAATATAATTTTAACTATTGTAACATTTCATGTGATAATAGCAAAATATCATAAAATTGGATAATTTGAAAGTAGTATCTACAAAGCAAATGTCAACATCTTAGTTTAGAAATGAGACCATGAAGGCATGAACTAGAGAGGATCCGCGCACGTCATTAGACAAGTTACATTATTTTTGATCTTTTCTTTAACACAACTCTCTCTTTCTCGATTCATCAATTTCTATTTTTCTATCCCTAAATCTTAATTTATCACATCCAAATTGGGATTTCCAGGAGCAGACTCCGTGCAAATTAACATTCTCGACGAGATTGCAAACTCGGATCTTCTCAATTTTCAAGGTTTTTTAGAAGTTATTTCAACAATACTCTTATATAAGCTATAGAATTGAAAACTTGAAATTTTCCAGAAATTTGGGGGAGAAATTCAGAGTTGGAGGAATTCAGTGTAAGTGTATGTGTTATTGTTATTGTTTCATTGTTTACTTTCATTCCAATTTTTGATGCGCCATTGTGTAAAACAATGAATTTGGTTTTCAATTGACCACATTTAGGAACTAGATCAGTGATTTTTATTCAATTGAATTGAAATGCAGTTATGTTTCGTCACTCGAATCCGGCTTAGAACAAATCAAGTAACTGTTTAGTGGCTTGTTTGATGTTTATGTACTTAATTGATCTAAGAATTTGCAAGCTTTGATGATGATAGATTCATAGTCAAGAATCAAGATCAAGCTTTTGTTTTTGTCATTTCCATACCATCATGCTGCTCTTAATTGTTTCTTCTTGTTGTTGACAGGGTGTTTTGTGTGTTAGTTTGCAATATAAAAGAGTATGAGTGGTTGCTAGGTTAAGGAGATGATATGATGGAAGAGGCCGAAGTCAACCGTGTTGATATTTCTGGGGAGGATTTAGATTTGAATGAAGAAGGAGGTGTTTATTTTGGAGGAGATGGATCACTGTCACCTCTATCGCCCCATTCCGATGATATTATTATTGAAGAGGAGGGGTTTGAGCAGGTAGCTTTAGACGATCAAGAGAGTGATGACAGTGAATTTGGTAATGGGGAGGATTTAGGTGTGTCATTGGCTTCCGATAGTGTGATAAGTCCACGTGGTGGAGTGGAGGAGGCTGAGGACTTATCACTTGGAAGCGCTCTGGATAATGTAGAGCTGAGACATGAGGTTGATAGCTCAAGTGCTGATCATACGAGAAATTCCTCTTCTGCTACTACTACTAGTTTTGATGTGTATAGTGAATCTGGGTTCCCACTTTTTGAGGCACCTCAGAAAATAAGGCCAAAAACTGCAATGTCCAGTGTGTCACCTGAGCTATTGCATTTGATTGATTCTGCCATTATGGGAAAGCCTGAAAGCTTAGATAAACTTAAGGATATAGTGACAGGTGTTGAGGCGTTTAGTGATGAGGGCAATGAGACCATATCCTTTTTGGTGGTCGATTCACTTCTAGCTACAATGGGGGGCGTTGAAAGTTTTGAAGATGATGAAGGTAATAACCCTCCTAGCGTTATGTTAAACTCTAGGGCTGCCATTGTTGCAGGCGAGTTGATACCTTGGCTTCCTTGTTCTGGTGATAGTATGGGTCTGATGTCTCCTAGGACGCGGATGGTTAGAGGATTGTTGGCTATATTACAGGCATGTACAAGAAATAGAGCAATGTGCTCAACAGCTGGTTTACTAGGGGTTCTTCTAAGATCTGCTGAGAGAGTTTTCATGCCAAATGATCATTCTGTGGAGCAGGTGGATTGGGATGGTACTCCTCTATGCTATTGTATTCAGTATTTAGCAGGACATTCTCTTTGTGTGGTTGATTTGCATAAGTGGCTCGAGGTTATCACGAGAATACTTACTACAGTATGGGCTCCTCCTTTGATGCTTGCACTGGAGAAGGCAGTCGGAGGAAAGGAATCAAGAGGTCCAGCAAGCACATTTGAATTTGATGGTGAGAGCTCTGGTCTGCTTGGTCCGGGGGAGAGTCGTTGGCCATTTGCCAATGGTTATGCATTTGCGACATGGATTTATGTAGAATCATTTGCAGACACAGTAAATACTGCAACTGCTGCAGCTGCTATTGCTGCTGCCGCTGCTGCCACAGCTGGAAAAACATCACCAATGTCGGCTGCGGCTGCTGCAAGTGCACTTGCTGGCGAAGGCACAGTACACATGCCCAGACTTTTTAGTTTCTTATCTGCTGATAATCAGGGTTTGGAGGCATATTTTCATGCTCAGTTTTTGGTGGTTGAATGTGGTACCAGCAGGGGAAAGAAGGCTTCATTGCATTTTACTCATGCATTTAAGCCACAATGTTGGTATTTCATTGGTTTGGAGCATACTTGCAAACAGGGTTTACTTGGCAAGTCAGAGAGTGAGCTGAGATTGTACATTGATGGTTCTCTGTATGAGGCTCGTCCTTTTGAGTTTCCTCGCATCTCTAAACCCCTCGCCTTTTGTTGCATAGGGACAAATCCCCCACCTACAATGGCAGGTTTACAACGTCGTCGTCGTCAATGTCCCCTATTTGCTGAAATGGGGCCTGTTTATATTTTTAAGGAACCAGTTGGCCCTGATAAGATGGCTCGTTTGGCTTCCAGGGGAGGTGATGTGTTACCCTCTTTTGGCAATGGGGTTGGACTACCTTCGCTGGCAATGAGTGACCACGTACAAAACATGGCAGAAGAAAGCTCGCTACTTGATGCAGAACTAGCTGGATTGCTACACCTTCTTTATCACCCGAAGTTGCTCAATGGGCGATATTGTCCAGATGCTTCTCCAAGTGGTGCTGCAGGTCTTTAAACTTATGGTGTATATTAAATGTAATTGATTAGCACTTCTTTAGAAGTACCTGCAATCACGTTTCGAGCTTAAATATGTTTACTAGCTGCTTTTAGGTTCTTTAGCTTAAAAATAGTTGTTCATCCTTTGTCTGCACACGGCTTCTTTAACTCTATTGTTGCTATGCTGCTATTATTAAGGGGTGAAAGAGTTGGCATGCCATCCTCATGAACAATAATAACCTTCAGCTCTGGATTTAGTACCCTGACTGGCAGTAATGACCAGAACTCTTTAAGGTCGTGTTGCAGTGCCCCTGAAGCATAAAAATTAGACCATTCCTGTAGTCCTATAGGTGCTCTTCCTGTGGAACATTCTTTTCTCTATGTAGGATCTCCTGTGTTACTGTCTTGCGCAGCTCCCAACATTGCAAACTTGATTGATTCAAGTTTCAAGCGATTGATAAATTTTCCGCATTATTTGATCATATTTATGACGTCTTGACTGTGTAGCATTTCCTTTTTCAGGTGCGCTTCGCAGACCAGCTGAAGTGCTTGGGCAAGTACACGTTGCTTCAAGGATCCGGCCAGTGGACGCATTATGGGCATTGGCTTATGGTGGACCAATGTCATTGCTTCCTTTGACAGTTGCCAGTGTGAAGAATGATAGTTTGGAGCCGCAACCAGGGAACATTACTTTATCTTTGGCTACGGCTTCTCTAGCTGCTCCAATATTTAGAATCATTGCCATGGCTATGCAACACCCTAAAAACAACGAAGAAATAAACCGTGCTAGAGGTCCTGAGGTTTTGTCTAGGATATTGAATTATCTTCTCCAGTCATTGTCTTCAGCTGGCGCAAAACATCATGATGGTGTGGGGGATGAGGAACTTGTTGCAGCGTTGTTTCTTTGTGCCAAGCTCAGAAACATAATCATGCACTTAAGGTGCAGCTTTTCAGTACGCTCTTACTGGATCTTAGGATTTGGAGCTTGTGTAACTACGGACTGCAGAAGAAACTTCTGTCATCTTTGGCTGATATGGTTTTCACTGAAGCTTCTGTGATGCGGGATGCAAATGCCATTCAAATGCTTCTTGATGCATGTAGAAGATGTTACTGGATAACTCGTGAAAAGGACTCGGTCAACACTTTTCTCTAAATGAGGAAACTCGTCCTATTGGCGAAGTAAATGCTTTGATTGATGAACTTCTAGTTGTAATTGAACTCCTTATGGTGGCGGCACCACCTTCACTAGCTGCAGATGATATACGTTGTTTGCTTTCTTTTCTGGTGGATTGCTCACAAGCCAATCAGGTAGTACTAGTGTGTCGTGTCTGGCATGATTTTTTAAGTTCTTTTTTGAAGTCAGTCTATTTGGTAATATGATGGCTACTTGGTCAGAATATAATGATTACACTGTTTGTCCAGGTTGCTAGGGTTTTGCACCTAATTTACAGGTTGGTGGTTCAACCAAAGGCATCACGAGCTCGGACTTTTGCTGATGCTTTTATCTCATGTGGTGGAATAGAAACACTGCTTGTTCTTTTGCAGCGTGAAGCAAAGGCCGGGGATCAAGATATTGTTGACTCTCCTATTGAAAATGATGCTAAGGGCTCGTCAGTACCTGTGTCTGAAGTGCCTCTTAACGATAGACCTTCAGAGAGTAGTGATGGTGGAAATGTTGAATCAGTCGAAGAGAAGGATATTACATCTCAGGATGAACAAGGAGCTGAGGCCCTTAGCAGTAAAAACAGAGAGGGTCTTGAAATACTCGACGTTAAAAGTGAGCATGGTGATCTCTCTACAGGCACTTCTGTGGAGAGAACGTCTGTGGAGAGAACGACCTCAGTCTCAGAAAACTTTTTGCGAAAAATGTTGGTGGAATTAGTTTATCAATTAGTGCTGATAATGCGAGAAATAATGCTTACAATTGTGACAAGGTTGATGGTATTGTGGTTCGAATCATCAAGTTATTGGGTACTCTGGTAGCATCAGGACATGTAATATTTAATTCCAGTGCCGCATTGCCTGTCACAGGCAGTATAGATTGCCTGATACAAGTGGCTCCCATGTTTGAAGATAGTTTCTCTTCTCTTTTTGCTTTGCAAAAGGCTTTTCAGTCAGCACCAAGAAGGCTTTGACTACCAATGTGTACACAGCTTTGTTCTGCGCCTCGGTATGATGTTCATCCGTTTGTTGATTCATTTCATCTCATGTTCATCAGTGATGCTTATTTTGTGGATATGCAAGTGGGTTACTATGGCAAGAGGCTGCAGATTTACATGTATTTCTTGCTCATGTTCTGAGCTGCACATTTACCATTCTGTGTATCTAGGCTGAAAGAAATAACTCTTCCTATTATGTATGTACTACTTGCTTGTAGCCATATGCTTCTCAAATTCAACCAAAAAAGATTTGACATTGGTGATTTGTGTGCAAATTTTTGTTTCAGCTTACTAATTTCCGCAATTAGAGTGCTGCTATTAAGTTGCTTGCTCTTTATGTGTGGCTTTGTGCTGGGTTTGTTAGATCCTTATTGTTACAAGGTCCATCAATCAAAGGTGAAGAAATTATGAATCTCACGGGTGTTTGGATGCAGGAAATGTATGTGTTTGTTTTAATAATCAAGAGTAATATATAAAATCACTCCTCAATTTATGGTAAAGTTCTTTTTGTTCCTTTTGTAGACAACCTTGGACAAAGTGCTAAAAATATTTCCCAACGGAGTCCTGTGTGTAGGAAATGGTAATTGCTGTTTTGTACTACATAATTCGCTTCAATGTTTTCTATGTAAATAATGTGTCTTCTATGGGATCAGTGGGTACAGGTGAATAGTTATTTGTGTACTTTATATTTCCATTATTCTTTTCTCCATGTGCCTATATTATGTAATCATTGTTGACGATTGTAAATAATTTGAATTCAGGTATTATATAAGTTTCTTGGATCCGTTTTTGACATGTACTTTGTGCGTTTGTTTCAGATAAATGCTACTTCAACTGAAGATGGTCTGAACTTGTATGATTCTGGACACCGATTTGAACATTTACCTCTTTTACTGGTTCTCTTAAGGTCACTTCCATATGCTTCTACATTGAAAGTCCGTTGTTACAGGTACTGCTCCCACCCTCTTGTAATATTATGTGCTTGTCTGATTGAACAATTGTATATCCCTTGTATTTTTAACCTAGATGTCGGACCTTGAATTTCTTCGTTATTGTTTCTGAAATGGAGGAATTAAAATTGTGAAAATTGGAGGTAAGATGGAAGAGAGATAGTATAAAGTGGTATTGAATTTTAATTGCTTCTACGACTCTATGTTGGCTTTGACAATATTGGTACTTTATTTGGTAGAACGGGGGAGGTTTTGGGTGAACTAAACAAGGGATACCCAAATTTTCTTTTCCTCCTTAAATCTTTTGTCGTTTCAAGTTTTTCTTTTATATTAAATTTTTTTGTACAATACGTAGTTACATGTTAGTTCTTTTGGGTCTTTTTAGGAGTTGTGGGCTTGACAATTTATTAACCTTTTTATCTATTGAAGTTTGGTAGCTCTTATTTTTAAAGCAATGAAGAGGTTAATCTCTTAAATAAGACACTTGGAAACTACTCCTAGTCACACTCGGTATTTTGGTCACTACGGACATTTATCTGTAGTTTTCTTCATGAATTTTATTGTTCTTCTTGAAAGAAAGAGAGGAAGAAAAGAATTAGAAATAGAGACGATTCCGACATGGCATCATCTCAAGCAGTAGTTGGAGCTGGGCCAGCTCCCTGCTGGCCAACTTCTATCGGCTGGATCTATCTTCTTTCACTAATCTGTGTTCTTTAACTGTATTTTTCCATTAGACATAGGTGACTTTAACTGATGCCACCACTTAAGATCCTGAGCAATATTTAAGTAAGTACAGGTCTTGATGTGTAGGTTTAAATGCATAATCTACAATATCAATATTATTCTTGGATATTGTTGTATTAATAGGCCAGTGGTAGATTCAGGATCTCACCTGTAAAATGTTTCTCTTGCCTTCTATTGTGTTTGCACATATTGTTTAGTTCGGTACAATTCTAACTTTTGTTTCTCAACTCTAGGAGTGAAATCTTTATTCTATTGGTTAATGCAGCTTCTGAACTATCTATCTTCTACATGATTTCAGGACCTTCTGTTTTTAGCTTGCAGTCATCCAGATAGCAGGAGCTGCCTAACTCAAATGGAGGAATGGCCTGAGTGGCTTTTGGAGGTTCTCATTTCAAATTTTGAGGTAGTGTTACTGTAATGTCTTTTGTGGAACTAGTTTGCATGTAGTTGGGGATGGGTGTAACAATTATGGATCTTGACATTTTTAAAAATTTCAGAAACATGTAGAAAATGGCAAAAAAGGTACAAGCGTAAATAAAAAGTACAATATATCAAAGTATAAGAAATTAAAATTTCCTTACTTTAGCTTATCTTAGTCTCATTATAATAGAAAATGAAACACTTCTCCAGCTTGTTTTGAGTTCAATTCACTTCCAAATTGTTTAGTTATTTTTCATTTCAGTTCAGTTCGGGTCTTTTACTCAAACATTTTACTATTCCTTTCAGTTCAGTTCATGTCAATTTTTTCCGGTTCAATTCAGTTCGGTTAAACTATTTTTAGCCGAAGAGAATAGACCCTGACTCTACATTTAACTAATGATCTCATGTTACAAATAGTTATACTCACAAATTGAAATCAGATGGTACTTGTAATGATCTATAGCTTCGACAGAGACTAGAGGAGAGAGCTCACGGCATATTATTTTAGTGGAAAAAGGCAAAAAACAACAAGAAGTTACAATAGAAAACTATGAAGAGAGAAAGGGAGAGAAAGTTGGGAAGAGAGAGGAAAAGATCAAAGAGAGAAATAGAGAGAAAGATAAAGGAGCAAAGGGAAAGGGGAGAGAGAGAGAGAGAGAGTGTGTCAGGCAGAGAAAGGAGAAATCACTTGCGATGATTGTTGTGAAAAAGCTGGGTGTGCTGCTGGTCCCTTGTGTAAAGCTGCAGTAATTGCCGTGAGCCTTTCCCCATCAAGTCATGCTTCTGTGGTGGCTAATGGGCTCAGAAAGAAAAGTGCAGGGAATTGGTGAAGGAATTGTGAGTTATACACGACAAGTTTGAAACACTGCCGTGGTATATTAAAATTTTCACTCTCCCTTGTTATTCAACTCAGTCTAGGGACTTTTAGGGGGAGGATGTGGATGCACATGTAAGGCACTTTGCCATTCCTGGGCGTTCCCTTGCAAACCTCGCTGTCCCTTGTCGATACTTGGCACTCTGATCGCACATGTAATCTCGCCCTTGCTCTTGCCATATCAGGGAGTGTTGGGGACAGGGGAATGCCTCCCCAGTACCCCCTTGATGTTCCCGTCCTTCATAGCTATGGTAAAGCATCAAGGAAGATATATCTCACTGTTTTCCTTTAAGATGTGGGAGCTTGTTATCCTGCATGCTGACATGTGCATATGATTTACTTTAGCCTTTGATATTTTTCTTCTCTTGATTGATCAGAGAGCTCCAGCGAAAAGCTTGACCTCTTCAAGCTTGGGAGATATCGAAGATCTTATACATTTTTTTGATCATCATGTTAGAACATTCTATGCGTCAAAGGATGGATGGAAGGTAGGTTTACTTGCTGTACTACTTACTTTACTTTTATATCAAGATTAGGAACTTATAAAAACTTCCTGAAGCATTGTATTGTATAAGTAATAACTATTTTGAAATTGTTTTTAGTTGTATACTTCCGTATGATTTATTGCCTTTTGTTCCCTCACTCTCACTTTACTCAAACGTCCTTATTTTTTTTAAATTCCAAGCCTAATACACTAAAAAGATAGCCTTTGTTTTATGTTTTCTTTTCTTCTTTGTGGTACATTTAGTTCTTTGGCTGTCATTCCGGTTCATAACTTTGTTGACCAAGAGAGATAACTTAGTTTTCAGTTTTCCATGAAACTGTGTTACCCCCTTACAATAAATCGCTCTAATCAATGTTACAAGTGTCCCTTTTATGTTAAGATCATGATAGTGTATCAGTATTATTTATGGTTTGTTTATAATTTTTCTTGAACAGGATATTGAAGCGACAATTCATTGTGCAGAGTGGCTCTCTATGGTGGGTGGATCTAGCTCTGGGGATCAACGATGAGGTATTCGAATCTGGTTCAAAGTTTCTTTGTTTGGTTTTTATGTCTGTAAATACTATGGTTCTCGCGGGGCTTAACAGCTTCGTACAACTTGCTTATTTTTCAATTTCATATCGATCTATTACTGTTTCAATTGTTGAGGTAGAGCATGCTTTTGATTCTAATTCTTTGCCTGTCCTTCTAGTTCTTGGATTTCATAATGAATATGGAAAAACAATTTTCTACTATGGGCAACAACTTTTACTGTACCTTTTGGAATTTTAGTTTTTGATTTGTTTCTGGATAAGCAATAGACGTAAATTTGAGAAGAAAAATTGGATCTTTTCTCTAATACCTGTCCACGCAAAGAGAGAAAGAGATAGAGATAGATTTAGGAGGCGCTTTCATCTTATATAGTTATCTAGCAAAGAGATATGACTTAATCTCGTTAGAAATATTGGCATGATATTTAGTGTGGGGATTTGCACAATCCAAAGGGGCCACCCATTTTGCGGATTGGATATTTTGGAATGGTAGCCATAAGCATTGTAGTGTTACTCTTTGGAGACTTCCTAATGATTGGGTAGAAGATTCGATCTCAACCGCTTGGGAATGTAATTCTGTTCAAAGGATCCTACAGAGGGGAATGCCTTTCTTTTCAAGAGGTTCTTTTTCTGTGAAAGGCTTCTATTTCATACTTGTAAAATGTTTGCCCATGAGTTCATGAGATTCGGAAGACAAAAGCTTCTCTAAAAGCGTGTTACTTCACTTGAGCAGCTCTTAAAGATAAAATTCCTACGTAGGATGTTCTAAACAGAATAAGCTTTTTCATTACTAGTCGTGGTAGTTTGGGCCTTAAGGAGAAGGGATCATTGACTCATCCTTTTCTTCTTGGGTTCTTTCCCTTTGGCACTTCTATTGAACTTGTTTTGGTTAAGCTGGGTTCAACCTTGTTCTGTGAATGTTGCTCTATTGCCCGGGAAAGACGGAAGAAAAAAGGTTGTCATGTTGGGGTGTGGAAGATGATTCCTTTAGCACATTGGCGGTGCACTTGATTGTTTGCAGTCCACTTCACGCCCCTAGGTATTGCTGTATGGGTTTCTAGGTGTCACTCGTTTTGAACCCATGGTCTGGCGATCCATCTACCTCCTATCAGTAGTTGAACCAATCACCCCAAAGTACTTTCTAGTTTCCATTATTTCGGTATACTAAAAAAAGACCCCAAAGGTCAACTTTTGGCTTTAACATTCCGACGGTCTCCAAATGTACTTTCATAATGGAACCTGTTTTGATAATTGATGTGTGTTAAGGTCCTTAAGGAATATGGAATATGTGAAAGTTCAATTGCATTTTCACTAGGAGAGGTGGAATTACCATACCTTAATGGTTTGGTCACTATGATACGTTGGTGAAAGACAATGATGGGTCTAGGAACTTAGGGATGGGGGTACATATACAAGATGAAATAGACTTGTTAAAAAGTCGTAGCTATAACATCTAAGATCCTATGTCTGGGCCATTGCTGTCGACACTATTGATCTCGACATCTGCGGGTGTGCTAAAAAATAAATTATAAATGTTAATGGTGTGGCGGATCAATTTTTCAGGTTATCTTACCGAATCATTAAATATTAAAAGGTACACTAAATTATATTCTAACAAATGTAGTATGTAATAACTATGCTTTCTAGATAACGGTTAACAAATCTCTAAGCTACTAGCTTCACTTTTGGCCATGCATACTGCTAAAATTATCTCTATAAAAGTATATTAATTCTAGTACTTCATAATGAGTAGAAGAATTTGGCAACTACTTGTAATAAGTCATGTAATAAACGAATAGTGGAACTAGATTGGGTGAAAAAAGAAGTATTAGGACGCATGGAGAATAAACCTAAATCTTTTGGCAGCTTTAAAACCAAGATTAAGCATATGCTGACAGTTTTGACTACAACCTCCTTGAAGTACAAACCCTTTGATCTTAGATTTAAATTTGGAAAATTTATTGTACTAAATTGCTTAAAGTTGGATGAAAAAAATCTGGAAAGTTCAGTTGGTGGACTAAAATCTGAGACCGCTGGTGAAGGGAAAGGACCTATTTAGATCTGACTAACCAACTAAGCCACCAGTCCCTTTTGTTATTCTTTCCAAATCTTTTATTATATCATATATACATCTCAATTTTTTTCTTTTTTAGAGTTTAAAAACAAAAGGGTACAAATACAATTGTACCTAGTTGTATTGTTCCCAGATTACTAATTTGCTAATCTCCTTGCAAATTGAGACAAGCAAATGATGGTTGGTTTTGGGCTATTTTTTACCCATTTTGGAAATTCAAAAATTCAG
Organism: Patellifolia procumbens; assembly: GCA_947645195.1. NCBI lineage: Eukaryota > Viridiplantae > Streptophyta > Magnoliopsida > Caryophyllales > Amaranthaceae > Patellifolia > Patellifolia procumbens. Next base: position 151,425 of record CANSGD010001192.1, read on the forward strand.
AAGGCGAATTAGATAGTGAAATAGGTAAGGTAATACGGATTGTACCCCATAGATCACCTTGTCTTTGAGGATAAAGAACTAGAATCATGTAAAAGGGTTTCTTTTGATTTGTTGAGTTCTATTTTTAGGAGGATTTGATTAGGTATTTGTGATATTGCTATTGGACTTGCTCGCAGTATCAAATTTGTTTTGCGTCATGTCAGCCGGTGCAGCTGGGGAAGTTGTGGGGTATTGATTGTAAAGTGCTGTATGATTCTGATGCAGGGATCTTTCTAATCTGTTTATTGATTAACATGGTTTCTCTAATTTTTTGATCAATGTATACTAAAACACATGTTCTGGGATTGATTTATTTTTGGGGGCTGAAAAGTGATTACCTAAATGGCTCAGAAGAAGTGAAGCTAATCATTCCATTGATTATATTGGATATTTAGCCTTCAATTTGATGGCAATGCTCATTGGTTATCTTCATCATTGTTTCTTTTTCAAGACGTGAGAATCATTGCCTATATTCAAAAGAAGGCTATTGGGTAGCTTTGTGGACTTCTCTGTGAACTTCAGGTTCAGGTAATGAATATTCTTCTGAACTGTAGTCTCTCTGGTGCGAATGGTGCATTAACATTTGCTTATTTTTCTTTCTTTCTATGGACATCTTCTGAAGAGTTACAACTCCCCCCAACACACACACAGAAAATCTTAATTTGCAAATGATTATTCTGCAATAATAGCTACACTAAGTCTTTGATTGATGAAATCAATCATTTTGTCATTTAGTTTATTATGTGAAGTTAAATTTTAATTTTTTAGGAGGATTTACTAATAGGGAGCACAGCACGTAGAAAATAAGTAAAAAATTATTTTATTTAAGTTATTGTACAAAGTAATAGCAAATGAGACATTATGTGGGACGGATGATCCAGACTTAGAAAAGATAGAGTAAGGCAATTGAAATATGGTGAAACGGGATAAATTTTTTCTATCACCCAGAAATGCACTCTACTGCTCACGATGATACTACGAATTGCATCTATGCCAAGTTTAGCTCATGGTGGGAAGCTAAATGAGGAATAGAAAGACAATTTCTATTTATGTTAGATCTGGTATTTGAGATAGCTGAAGGCAGGGAAGAAAATCGCGGAAACGGTCGCGTTGTCGCGGTAACGGGTCGTAACGGGTGTAAAATAACGGGTCGCGGCTGTCGCAGCGTGAATTTTAGAAAATCAGCTAGATTTCAAGTTTGTTTTTGCATTTTAAGAGTTTAGAGAGTGTAGTTATAGCATAGTAAGGTAAAACTATTATAATTACATTATATTTGATATATTTGATGTCTAAAAAATTGAGATAGTTGATTTAATTAAATTAATGAACCCTAAATAAACTTAGAACAAGTTTGGAACATCATAAATACAAGCATGATTATTAGCATAACAAATATTAAATTTATTAAATGCTCTGAAATTATATTAGTTGCATATAAAATAAAATATTTTATTTTAATTAGTTCAAACTAATAGTTACTACAAAATTATGACTTAATTAACACATATACAAATTAAGGTATACTAATAAACCAATTAACCTTTTATCAAAATCTAAATATTAAACAATAACCCACTAACCCCATGTTATAATTTGACCACTAGCAAAATATACCCACTAACCAGTAAGTCAATTGCTTTCTTCATCCTTTTAATATCCCACTGACCCCTGTACAAAACCCACGTGACATGGCCAATTTTTTTTTACTCAAATTCTCATTCATTTTCTCGAACCTTCTTCTGCTGCATTCTTCATTTCTCCTTCCTCCTCTCAAGGCTTCTTCATCCTCCTCTCATGTCACGAACTAGTTTCAAAGAATTTTTTTTAAAGTCATAAAA